>VZTB01003539.1:1205956-1237109 GCA_013397245.1 Thryothorus ludovicianus
ACCGAGCCCGGACACGGACCAGGACTACTCCTAGATACGGAGCGGGACTGCTCCCGGACACGGACCGCACACCCGGGCCGGGACCGCTCCCGCACACGGACCGATCCCGAACACGGACCGCGCACCCGGGCCAGGACCGGCCCGCCGCCGCGCTGCTGGCCGCCCTCTCCCACTGCCTGCGCGGCGGGGGCCGCCCGCAGCCCGCCGGCATGGAGCCGTAGACGGGGGCTGCTGTGGAGGTGAGTTCTGCGCGCGGCGCTTCTCTAAAATGTTTCTTTATTAGAAAAGAAAAAGAAAATTCCTTGGGAAAAAGAAAAGTTCATCTCTCCTCGTGCCGCCGCGCGCGGGACGGGGCTGAGCTGCGGCTCCCGTATCGTCCCTCCCGCTGCCCCGGGGCGGGCGGGGGCACCCCGGGGTCCCGCTGATGCCGCAGCCCCTCCTGAGGCGCTCCGGGCCGGGACCGCCGCAGCTCCGGCTCTCCGTCCGGAGCCGCCGGTCTCGGAGCGGGTGCTCAGGGCCGGATCCGTCCGTAGCAGCGCGGCCGCACCACCGCTCCCCGGATCGAGCGCTGCTGCTGTTGGAGGCACCGGGAATGTTTTCTGTCACGAAGGAGGGGGTCTCGGTTGGTACCGAAGGTTTCTCAGTCTCACGAACGCGTGTGGGGCTTCCCGGGAAAAGCGTTACTGCCGGGGATTTAAAACAAAAACACTAGAGCAATTGCCTTTTGGGATGTTGCAGCGCGGTGCAGTCTGTTAAAGTGGTGCCGGTGCTTTGGAGGCTTGGCTGCCCTGAGGTACCGTGGTGGGTGTTGAACAGTTGGACTTGAAAGCTCTGTTTGCCTCTGAAAGTTCCGTGACAATAAAGCTGCTCAGGTTTCCTTTGGAGTCTGATGGAAATGTGCTGAAGGGCACCAAACATTTCTGAAGTGGCTTGAATCCAGCGGCTATTTTCAGAGAGCCTGTCGCTGGACTGCTGTCTCTGCTAGAATTCAAAGAATCGAAAGTTTCTGGTGGAAAATGCTGTAAGCTGCGGCTTCTTGAAATTTTAGGAAGGTCCGTGTACTTTTTGGCAGTTTCTGTGCCTGTTTGGTACAAACTTGAGTTTGTACCGTGAGGGAAAACCCATTGTGGCTGGAGCCAGCACTTCGCAGTACTCCTCGGCAGAGTTTGTACTCTCTTGTTTTAATCCTGATTATTTAAAAAACAGTAGCGTGTTTTTAGCGTCTCTGTAAGGTTTGTGGTTGTTACAATATCACTACCAGAGCGAGGTGGATTTGAGGTTTTTCAGGGAATTGTGTGTGGTGGGTGCAGGCGAGGTGAGCTGCGGTGGGGAGGGCTGCGGGAAAGGGCAGAGTCACGGTGCCCAGGTGCTCTGTGTGTGTGTGAGTGTGGCTGTTGCATTCGCGCCCGAGACAGGCTCTGATCCCCCCTAAACGCTTCCCGTCCGTGCCAAAAAGGGGGCATTCTCATCAGGGCTAAACCTCTGCAGCTGCGTGGCTTTCTGTGGTGTCCGAGGGAGCAGGTGAGCGCCTGCCCCGCTTCTGTGTAGCGCATGGGAAGGAGGCTCCCTTCGGAGGCAGCAGCGGGCCAGCCTCGATGGGGACGCGGTGTCTGAAAATCTTTGCTCATGCCAGACCCGAGGCAGGAGGTAAGTGTGGGGTGGAAGCTGCTAGCGAGGTGAGCGCTTGCTTTACAATTGAGTGACTGTAGAGGAGACAGTGGGATACGCAGGGATTTGGGATTTAGGGCTCCCTAAGCCAGCGGGATGTAATGCATGTGCAGTGAGCATGAGAACTGGAGAATTCTGGCAGTTCACCGAGGCACAGGCAGTGGTCTGCGGGAGCGAGTCCGTGATTCTGCAGGGATTGTAACTGGTGATGTTCAGGATGGCTTTCTGAGAAATTACTGAGGATCGCATGCTTCTGAGGATGTTTCCCTGGGCACAGGAGACCTCTAGCAGTGGGAGGACGGGGGCTTGGGCCGACCTCCCTGCAGAGTGCTTGTGTTGCTAAGCAGCAGTTTGCACCTCCAGCGTGCTCCAGATCCGAGCCTGCGAGGGGAGACCTTCCTCTCCCAAAGCTTCCTAACTGGTGACCAAGCGCAGAAAGCACGCATCCTACGGGTGTGGGTGTGCATGCACTTTTGGCTTGCTCCTGGGTACTCGGGAGGGGTGGTCAGCTGGGAATGTTCAGGGTTGTTAGCTGACAGCAAGACTTCTTTATGCTCACCCACCTACTTCGGCTGCAGGTGAGCACAGGAGAGAGAGATTAATCTTTGATTGTTCCATTTGTAAGGCTTATGAGTTCTCTGCAGAGCACCTTTTTCCTTTCACAGTACCTGAAAGCTCGAAGGAGGTTTGTCTTCAACTTGTTTGGTGATTGATGCTTTAGCAGTTAAATTGGGGGGAGGGAAAAGGGAGGAAGATTTGCTTGCACAGGAGGTGGGACGGAAGGCCAGGTGTGCCACATTAAGGCACTTAGCCAGCATGAGTCAATTTTAGTGGATGCCACACAATTGCTGGAGCCTCAGTGCAGGAATGGCATCAGCCAGCGTTGTCGGAAGTGCTCTGTATCTCACAGAGCAATGGAAAGCCTTTTAATTTTCAGAGCTGCCAGTCTGGTGGCTGCACTTTGAAGCAGTGCAGTAGCTGGAGCTGTTGGAAACTAGCTGTGGGGGGACTGACCACTCTCCAAACAGAAATCAGATCAAAAAAGAGCTTGAAAGGGTCAGGAGGGATTCAAAGGTGGTGAAGGTGTGCTCAGAAAAAGGGCTGTTCTTGTGGCACGGATCACTTCTGATCAGACAGGGATTGGTGTTGCGGGAGAAGGAGGAGGGAGATGACCAGACTGATGGAGGCTGGAGGCTTGGGCCTCAGAAGAAGCTGGACGTGGCAGCCCTAAGCCTGGATGGGGCTGCAGAGGAGTGTGGAAGTGGAGGCAGGTAGGAACACACTTGCTGGCCTCAGGGTCTCGTGGGTGTTGTGCTGTGCCACTGTGGGATAAGCTTGAGCCAAGGAGGGTTTGGCAGTGGGTTTGTCTGGATGTGTCAGGCAGCTGCTGGAGCCCAGCAGAGATGTAGGTAGGCTGCTGGAGGGTAAGGAGGAGGGAATGGGGACAGCATGTGAGGCTTGTACCCCTTGGGATGCTCTGCCTGCTTGGAGAGGACAGAGCATCCAGGCTGTCTGGATGGGATTAGGGGATTTGGTTGGTTTGCATAGGCAGAGTAGTTTTTTCCCATGACTGTTCTCAGCTGTTTCCTGGGAAGAGAATAATGTTACAGCAATCCCTCAAAGCTAGGGAGAACAGTGTCTTCTATGTGGCATTTGGTAGTGAGAGACTGTTCAAAACTTTCTATGCCCTGGGTTGTGATACTCTTGTGGGACCAGAGTTGGAGGAAAAAGTTCCAAGGAGCACGTGCAGCTAGTCATCCCTGCTGGCTGAGGTGGGAAGCTGCCAGGGATGGCTGGGGCTGGTGGCATTGACCCATATGTCTGAGGGAAAAGGCTGAGAAATTGTACTCACTGTGAGAAGTACAAATAAAGCATTTGTAGTGTATGGACTTTTCCTGCTCTCTGAAACATTCAGGCTCTGAGTAATCTCTCACTTCAAACTTAGGCTCAAGATGAAAACATCAAGGGATGTTAAATTGTGAACAATTGTTAAACAGCCTTAAAGAGCTGTATGGGAAATTGTGTGCTGTATGGGAAATTGTGTCTGCTCTTCATTTCTAAGCCTTCCTCAAACAATGAGAGTCTGAGCTATTTATCAAGAGCTCTTTTAGAGCTGGAAGGGAAAGTGAACATTTAAAGTGTATCACAAAATAAAGAGGCAGTTTAAGAGGCAATTTGCTTTTCAGGATGTCCAACTAAAAATAAATCTTTCTTTAAACAACCTTGAAAAGAAAACAGAGAAAAGACCTTGCCCTTGCTGAGAATAAGGAAAATCTTTTTGCTAGCTTTGATAGTGAGAGTTTCCTCTGGCATCCAGGTAAACCCTCTTGGAATTGGTGGAGAACTGAGGAGTGTGTTATATTCAGTAACAAAGCTGCTGAGAGAGACTGTGTGTTGGAATCTTCTGTAGGGGTTTTATCTAATCCTTTCTACCCCAAAAGCACTACAGAAAGTTCCTTCCACCCCTCTTTTCTTTGTTTTACATAACAGTTAATTAGTGAGGATGTCTATTTGACAGAGCAATTTCAGGGCACATAAAATATGTATTTTACTTTTATTTTGGCTACATCAGAATAGAACTCCATTGTTTTCAAGATTTCAAAAATGTGTCAAAGTAGTATTCCATAAGCAGTTTCTTACGATTCTCAAATTCTAGGGGGATGTTTCTTTGCTAACTTAATTATATTCTTATTTTCACTCAGACAGATCTGGCAATACGTGTAAAGTCCAGTTTCTGGTTATGTAAGGGGGAAAAAAAAAATCCCCATTGAGAATCTGTTTATCACTTTAAGGAGGAGAGATGATGCCGAGTTCAGTGAAAGCAACTTGCCTCTGCTGACGGCAAAGTGCCATGTCTGGCTTCTCTGGGACTATTTTCTAAGTGCAAAACTGTAGATGAGTGTTTTATAAGGAGCCTGACAGCTGGTATGTCATCTTTTCCTGTTAATTCTGTCTTCTTTGAGCATTATATATTAGTTAGGAAGGCGTGTGGCCGTGGATGAGATCAAGGAATGAATTTCTAAGCACATCGCATGCAGAACTGTTTTCTCACAGAGCTGTTTCATTAACGTGCAGGAGTGAATTTGGACCAGATTTGCCATGAATAGTGCAAATACTGCTATTTTGTTAATGTTGCAGAGCTGTGAGTGTCTATAAGAGCAGGAGTAATGTCAGTACAGCTGACAGTAACAGCTGTAGTCTCTCTGCTGTGTGGTCATGGAAAGAGGCCTGTTTTAAAGGCTCTGTAAAAGCAGGGAGCATTTCAGCATGCAGATGGCAGCCCAGTCTAAAATCTAGTTCTGTTTGTGCTGAACCCCTCTCTAACGAGCCTTGGGGAGCACAAGGGGAACGGGAGAAGTGGTGTGGGGGGAAAGAGGAGGGATATGCTATCTTTCAGGATTGAGACCTCCCCTTTGAACTGTCTCTCTCCATTTTTAATAGCTTTTCTGCAAAAGCTGCTTGGGGAGCAGGGTTAGTCTGGATATGAAAGAAGCAAAGCATCTAATCTTTCGGCTTAATAACGCTCCTGGTGTAGGCAGCTGCGAATTGGACAGACTTCCTTATTGATATAAGAGCAGAGAGCAGTGAGTGAAATTGGTATGGGTGAGAATGGTCTTTTCTCATCTCATTTAATCTGAAATGTCTTCTCCTTTTGTAGTTGAGGCTCTGTAGAGAGGACCTGTGATCCCTGGCAGGGCTGTCTAAAGCTTTCAGGAGAAAACGGCCGTGACCTGAGCAGTGGTGTTTGTTCTGGGTGACAGAAAGTGAAGAGCTGGAGTCTCACACAGCCATGATTATTCTGGAATTTATCAGTGACTCTGAAGCCTAAGAGTTCTCATCAGCAACTTTGTTTTTTTCACTCAAGAGATCTGAAAAGCAGGATCCAAAGTCCCTTTTTCCTGTGTGGGGCTTCTCCACAGCCCAGGGCAGGCTGGCTGGCTGGGTCTGAGAGCAGTCTCTGGCTTGTCTGAGCCCAGAAGAAATTTGCCATCCTGGGATGGTGCCCAGCAACCTTGTCAGCTTTGAGAAGCATCTGTGGTCACCCATAGCTGGGGCTCCTCTCTCCCCTCAGATGGCTGATTCCTGCTGCACCTTGCTCTGCACTGGGAACTTGCTGCTGTAACTGCATCAATTTTAGCACTTTGACTAATTCAAGGTGATTCTTAAATCTCTTCCTCAGTGCTAGTGTACATGTTTAGCTTTCCAAGTGTAGATTGTCTTCATATTTTTTTCTCTCCCCTAGTGGGGTTTTCTGTAAGCTTTTAAGTACTTCTGCAAGGTGGTGAGAGGCTAAGCCCCACTCTGTAAACCTAAACTCTGGCTCTGAGAATCTTTACATTTCCTACAGTACTTCATGTTGCCTGAAGTACTGTATTGATTAAACCACAATCTGCAGGAGTAAGTATATGTAGAATATTAATAGCTTCTACTCTAGGGGGACAAAAAGGCTGTAAATTAATTGATCCATTATGTTGACCTCATAAACCATGAGGGTTTGCAGTACAGCTGTAATCCTCCTCTCACTACATGTATTTCACTTTGAATGTCTCTAAAAGGCCTGAACTACTCAAAAGCTGGGATTCCAGACACGCATGTCCCTCTATCCTAGGATGTGTAGTTAGAATATTGTAATGTTAAGGCTGAACAAAAGTTCTCTCTAGAATATAGGCTAGTGCTGAATCAGTACATTACTGATGGGGCAGCTGGGTATGAGGCTTAAAAAACAGTACATAACTTTCCCACTCCTTTATCATTCTCATTCCTCCTTACAGTTGCTTTCTGTGTTTCCAAGTGCAGGAGCTGCAGCAATGAGGGGCAAGTACGATCCAGGGATTTAAAATCTGGTTTGAAGATATAATGAACTTGAATTCTATGTGAGTTGCTTAGGGAATCGAGGTCAGTGTGTGGTGTGAGCTGATAGAATTCCATCTGCTAATCAGTGCTGAGTAGTCCTGGTTCTTCTGGTTTACAAATCTGTTAAGAAGGGCTGCTTAGGTTTTTATTGCATTTTCTTAGCAGCAATTTAGATGTGTGTGTACATCGTATACTCATCACTCTCTTTAATGTTTTGATGCTATAGATATTGTAATCTTTACATTCAGAATATTTCAAGGAATTTTCCCGTCTTCTGCTTTTTTTCTCGCCCATAAATGAGACTATTTTAGGCACCTATTGGACAAGAGCATTCTCATAAGAAAATGTTCTTGCGTTAATGCTTGCAGGGTTTTCTCTACAGGGCAAGCCAGCAGTTTGTTCAGTGTTGAGCCTGATTGCCACTTTACCGTAACTAAAATCACTTCTACACTCTGCAGCCAGACATGGTAATGGGAGTTAATGGGGTATTGGCTATACATAGTATTTTTCTTTTGTACTTGGCACTGAAATCCACTTTTTTTTTTTGTCTCTGTTACACTGTAAGGTTATTTTTGAAACTTTTAAGATTTTGCACTTGGTATCTTCTACAGTTCAATTTGGAAGATATTTAACCTTTTAGTGGAAGCATTAAAATCTTTTCAAACAAAACCTGGATGTTAACACCAAGGGATGGTACTGTTTGTTTCTCCTGAAATAACTGGTAAGATTCTTAGTATATTCCTTTCACATCACAGAAGATCTGCGAGTTTTAGGTTTTTATTCCTTTTCTTTTGCACTCAGACATTCAATCGTTAGGGGAGTCATTATAGATAAGTATTATGACCTTATCAGTATTTAGCTGTGGGTTCCCTTTTTTTTTGTCAGGTAAAGACATTGCTTTTTCTTTTTTGTATTACTGTCATGTAGGTGATACACTGCTGAGCCAGTAATAATCTCAGACAGTTTAGATGTTGTCTCTTTGTTGCTGTTTACATCCAGTTTGCATAACACAAGCACTGTGTTGAGCAGGCACACCATGTTTCCCTCCTGTCTTGGTTTTGGAGACAAATTTTAGGAGAAAACACTCTGGAATGTGGGCTTCCTCTAAAGAGAAAGGGCTTCAATAACTCCCTTCTGCTAATGAGTGAAATGGATACCAGGGGATGAAAGTGAAAAAAAGTTAAACTGTTTATTAACAAAGCAAGATACCCACAAAGCACAGGAAAAAAAAAATTGAGCCTTACACCTCACCCCCACCTCTCCATGTGGCTGAGAGGTAAAAGTGGCAGTTGCCCTTCTTTGTCTCTGGGAAGGGAGGAAAAAAGAGTTCACAGCAGCTGGGAACCTGTTGGATCTCTGGTGTGGGTCTCCTCCTCACAGCAGCTGAAGTTGCTGGATTTTAATGTCCTTTCTCGTGTTGGTTCAGCTCCTCCAAGGTCTTGAGTCTCCGGTCCCGGAATGGGCTGAAAAGAGAAACAAGGCAAGGCAAATACAGTTCAAGGGGAAAAAAACCCAGCCAAAACCAAAAAGCTACTGAAGGATTCTCAGTACAGCCTACAGGCTAGAAGAAGGGAAGGGAAAAAAACTTCAAGCTAGCAAAAACTAATCTGACAAAAGAAACAACGTAGGGTCCTCAGGCCATGCTGTCCAGAGCATTGGATAGAGTTTGAACAGACCCCAGAGTTCCCAGGCTCCAGCCTCACCTCCTGGTTTGTCTTTAAGATACAGCAGCCATTCCTGGGCATAAAGCAGATGATTAGGGAATAAAGTATAATCATAAAATCACCCTAGGACACCTAATTTTAAAATTTCTCTTTAAATTTCAGCTGAACAAGGAGAATTAAGCAGATGTGAATTTAGTTAAGGACCTGAGTCCAGTGGAGACTTAAATCCTGCAAGACAAATGCTGAATGCACGCTGCCTTGTAGAATTAATGCTCCTTGTGTATTTAGACAACTTAAGTGGCTGGTTATGATGGTGAAGATGCACAATGAATTAGGCAAAATGAAATATTCTTTGATGCTCATTGAGCAGCAGAGCGAAGAATGCTGCATGACCCATATCAAGTAGAGCTGAAGAGACATTATTTGAGCTAGCATGCATCTCTGATCTTGAGTATTTTTTCTTTATTTTCGAGGTATCAGCAAAAAGGAACTGGTGCCCACTGTGGATTGCTTCCAACCAACCTATTATATAGGCTGAAAATCTTTTAGTAATGAACAGCTCAATGTGGTACATTGGCAAAAGAGAAGACCTGAGAGTGAGTTCATCTTAAAATTTAAAGCCTTAAAAAGTGGGGTGGAAAAACAATTTGAAAAGACAATAACAGGACTCACAATCTAGCCTACTGTAAAGACAATGAAAGAATTACTGTTGCCATTTCATCCTTTGTGTGTGGGGTGAAAATGGTAATTTATTTTTGTGAGATATCTGAGCAGCAAAACCTGACAATTGAAAATCACTAAATAGGTGGGTCGCTGTTTTTGATGAGTGCCTTCTGCATCACAGATTCTGTGGAGAAACCAGAATGTACAGAGCTTCATGGTGTGTCAGCAAACCTCAGCCTGTGCACAGACGTGTGCCTGAGTGCACCGGCACTGCTTTTCTTTTCTTGTTTTCTTTTAAAAAGGAGCACTGCGTAAACAAAGTTTGTGGTACAGATTAGAGCAAAGCTAAATCATATTTAAAGTGTGAACCTGGGAATCTCTGTGCTGGATTTTGTGCAAAGTATTAATGCTCTTATTTTCTTCTCATTTCTAAGTGCCTCCTTTCTAACCTTGTCACTTGAAGTTCCTTTGAGTCCCAGGAGTATGAGCTGAAGTGGGTGCTGGAAAGACAGCAGGCAGTACATGAAGGAAATGGGAACAGAGCAATTTCCCAAGCTCTTTTTTCCGAGGATTTGGGTGGAAGAAATAAGTTTTTCAGTAGAGATGAACTGTGTTAGGCAGGATATGGGAGTCAGGGTGGTTTTTGTTAGAAGGACAAGATTTGTGCTGCATTGCAGCCTGGTTCCCTTGTAGTTTTGGATGCTTACAGGACACGGTGACAGTGGCCCAAAGTCAGGTCTGTAGCACAGAAAGGGTGAAGAGGGAAAGAGAGACCTTATTGGCAGTGCAATGATGAAGAATTAAGTTGTCACACCTTGCTTTTCCTACACTTCTCCCTCTGATAGCAGCAACCTCCCTCTACTTACTTGGATTCAAATACAACTTGGCTGGTCACAACAAGGCTTAGACTACCAATTTTTTCACCTTTGTCTACAAGCACTTCATTCTGTCACTCTTCCCTCCTCTCAGTGATTTTAGGCAAGTTGGCTGTAACTGGTATTTCCATGTCCTTATTGAGTAAGATATCTTCAGTCTTCTGGGAACAGTGTGAACTTGGTTCCCCTCTAGTGAGGCATATCCAGTAGAGTATTGCATTCTTACACCTGTGAGCCCCTACTCACACCTGCTTGGAGTTTGCAGCATCAGAGTAAGCAGTTCCTCAGGGAAATGCTGCTCAGTGCCTGTGCGGGGAAGGTTTTGTCAAATGGCAAAATCAGCCCCAGCTTGCAGGGAAAAGGCATTGAACTCTGGCTAGTTTATTCTTCCTTGTGTCTCGTCAAGGTGACACAGTTTTTTTCATGTTCTTCATCAGACCATAGGCATCCACTACACAAATTTTGCCAGATGCCTGGCATAGGGCTGGCTTGAGTCTGGAGTGCATCCCACTGCCTGGTGAGTGAGTGGCCCTGAGGAGGGAATTGGGACCACTCCATTGGGAGACACGGGGAGAGTTTTGGCACACTAAGCTCCAGGAATCTCCTGGGCAAATTTAGAAACTTCGTCTTGAGCTAATACAACCTTCCTTCTTCTGGCTGCTGGATATTCTTTTGGGGGAAATACAGCTTAATTTGTATCTTCTGCTCTTTAACCTGAATGTTTAAAACCAATCATCTCTGATAGGGCACTTTGAACAGCCTGATAGTCTGCAGCTGCTGCTGTCTCAGGACAGAAACCAGCTGACCCACTGTCACTGTGACCCACTGGTCACACTGGTGTGACTGATCCCGCTCCCTGGTGGAATGTCTACCTGGTGGAGGTGACAGCTCAGACTCTGATGTGTATTTTCATGCCAGCCACAGTGGAGTTGTGTCACATGTGACAAGCTGAGGCTTTGGGCTTGATTATGAATGATTGGGTGGTGCTGTGGTTTCTTGCCCTTTTCTTGCTCTATTTTCCTGATTTGTGGAGGTACAGTGACTGCCTTGGTGAGGCCAGGGCTTCAAAAAGTAAATCTCCTATCAATGCTGACAGAACCAAGAATTTTCTGCTCTGCCTAATATTGATATTGATTGACAGAATTTGCTTTGAATTTTTAAATGTATTTAATGCAGCCTAGCTTGTTTGAGGTGGAAATGTACAGACCCACATGAAAAAGGACCTAGGAATTCCATATTTCAACTGTAATTACTGAAGGGAGAAAAGTGGAGAAACTAATTTGCAAAGCTATATTTGAAAATCATTCTAGCATAACATCATCATTACAATTATCTGTTAAAAGATTTAGTTCAATTACTTTTTTAAAGCTCTCTTGTCAAGATGGCCTTACTGGTTTCAGGATTGTGTTACTCTAAGGAGAGGTCAAGGAAGAGTGGTGCTAATTCTGTCATTAACCACTATCAGACAGCCTTCAGTGCGTATTATTTCTTGAAAATGCCTTAGCATTGTTACTGTGTGAGGAATCAATAGGCATAAAGTGCCATAGAATTCAGGGTGGAAGAAAAATCCACTGCCTGTTTATAGATTGTAGTACGGTAAGGTGAGAGGACGAGAACTTCAGTTTTAAGTGGTAATTTTGAAATAATTGAATAGCAGCACAATTCCTATTGTGTAAAAGATTACACGGGGTTACTTACATTTTCTTCACACAACGATAAGCCAGTAATAAAATTACAAGGGAAGAATATTTGATGTAATAAACTCAAATCAAACTGAATAAGCACCAGTGAACAGCAGGACATGGCAACCTCTTACTGCTGTGTTGTGTTGGGTAAATGATCAGAGCTGGAGGGGTCTGGGCTGCTCCCTGCTGGGGGTTTGGGACTTCTGAGTGAGCTGGGTGGGCAGATGTGTTTCAGCATTTATGGGAGGATTCCTTTCATTGGCCTCAGATTTGACTACTCATGGGGATAGTTTTTGTGCACTTTTGTTTAATTGAAACTGCTGTAAAATGTGTGCTGAATCTTTTGGTGTCAATAGTAACTTCACAGTGATTTAGATGACTGCCCACTTTACCTGATAATAAGGGTCCTGATTTAAAGTCTGTATCTTATACAGAGATGAGTTTAAATATAGCAGGCCACTTAAAGGCCCATGACTTCAGGCTAAGCATATATTTGAGGACTCTAGCTTATAATTAAGCATCTCTCTTTGAGAGAGATGGGCTTTGATGAATTCAGATTTGTTCTAACTGTTTTTAAGTGCACAGAAAGAGCCTCAGTTTGCACTTGCTGTCTTTTCTTGAATGGCCTGGTACTTGTAAATGAAAACAGAATTTGTTCCAGTAATTATATAAATTTAGAATTAAAATTCTAAACTAGATTTTCCCTTTCTATTTTTTAAGGTGCTTAAGATAAAGTAAGTAGTAAACTTCACAGGTGAGACTCCTGAGACCTACATTCATTGCTTTCTGAATTTTGTTCACCTTTCTATGCCTCATTGTGTAGAAGAAATTTCTGGAATAGCATCAATTGTCAGCAATTGTAGGCATTGTAGGAGCTTTTACAAGGCCACCAGTGGGAAAGAAAAGTTGCTAAGAGAGATTGTATGAATAACGTACTCTGCGTCTTTTCCTGAACAATATGATTTTTTTTTTTTTAAGTATGTGGGCTGTTTGTATGAGACCAAGCTAACTATGACCATCAGAGTCTTCCCCTTAAATAACATACAATAATCTGCCAGATTGGACCCATGCTACTTCAAATAAACTCTTGCATCTTGTGATTTTTTTCTTTGAGAGCAAAATGATATTTTGAGGTGTCATTTAAAAAACCCCAACCCTTTTGTGTGATAGAGGTAAATTGTTCGTACATGGTTACTTTGAACTGTTGTGTTTTCCTACTCCTGCCTAAACATAAACCAAGAAGTTGTTACATTAAAACATTGCCCTGTAATGGTTCTTTGAGAAATGTTTAACTGTAGCTGTTGCTTTGTTGTAGTGAAAAGCTGTGATTTAGACTTTGTACTATGTTTGCATTTCAGCTGTCACAGAAAGTGAAAGATGAAGCCTCTTGTTTTCTTGGTTCTTGTGATCTGTACTGTAGTCAGCATGAATTTGAAGCTCGTGTCAAAGAGAAATTCTGGTAAGTCACAGGAAATTATTTTACTTTTGGATCTGGACCTCATGCTCATGCAGTCAAGCATTTTAGATGGCTGCATTTTGTTTGGCATAAATACTCCTTGTTCTGTTCTGCCAAAAAAAAAAAAGAAAAATCATAAATGGTATGGTTTGCTTTGTAAATGAATGTTGTTTGAAAATGTCCTTATGTTTTCTTTTGCTAAAAGAAAAAAAGAAAATGTTGACTGGGTTGAAACTTCAACCAGAGGTATTACAAATGTAATAATGACTTTTGCATTGTGGCATTGTTCTAACATCCAGTCTTTTACTCATGCTAGAGGTTTTCTTAACTATGGATGTGATCTGTGGTGAGTTTCATGTTAGGTTGATTTTTTTTGTATGTTGAAAGATCATATTTGAAAAGGTGCTGGCCATAACCCTATATATGTGTGATTGTATAAAGGGTTAACTAGGAAGAGCTCTCCTGAGTAGATAATCTCTGATTATTCTGTCAGTGAGAGTGGGAGCTGGTTCTTGTTTACATCTGCTTTTGAAACCTTCTAGTAGTAACAGAACACTTTAGAGAAGCATTAGGATCTCTCCTTCCAGGGTAGGCAGTTCATCTGGATAATGGTTCATCTGTACTTGAGCCTGGGGTGATGTCTACTCCGTGCAGCTTTGCCCTCTCAAAGGAGTGACTTCATGAGGCTGTTTGAATTTCTCAAGTAAGCTGTGAGTTTAGAAGATAGTGGGCAGACAAGTAGGTCAGCTGCAGTGCTACACAGTAGTGTCAGTCTGCTACAGCCTGGTGTGTGTGTGTAAATGTTGGACTTTTAAACTTTTGACTGCATGTTTTTTCTGCACTGTTTGTGCTATACTTACATGTGTGAGGGCTTCCACAGATCCTGCTGTCCTCAAGGTCTTCAGTGTTTTCACTGCAGATACAAACAGAAATTACTGACTTCAGTTGGTGTGGCTTGTGTTTAAATTTAATTTCTGCCTTTCTTGTGAACAGAGAAGAAAATCATTGGGCCATCTATTAAAAAGAATTACATGTCTCATCCTAGGCTGAGGGCTGTTACTCTGGAACTCCCAGATGCTGAATTCTTCCTGCTGGACTAGCAAGTGTAAATGGAGGTCGCTAAACTGACCTAGTCTCTAGCCTTTTGTTGTACTTATTGTGTCCAGAGCCCAGTTTGTGCTGTGAGAGCAGTCATGAATATTGGAGTTTGGCTACAGTGCATCTTGGTCTAAGCTCTGCTAAGGGTGATGGTGTTCCTGCTCCTCAAAGCTGCTGTCACTGGCCTAGATGGAAACCCTCTGTGAGATCCAGAGTCAGTGTGACTGAAGGGCCTCTGTTCACTAAAGGCAGGCAGCAGCACCTGGCTGCAAGCAAGGGCCTGTGCAATTCCTTTGCCAGAAGTACACGACTGTAGAAGTGACATGCTGCTGGTTTTGTGACATCATTCAGCTGGTAGTTTACCTTTGAGTAGATATATATTTTTAAAATGTGCTTTGTTTGACTCTGTAGAATGTCTTGTGTTAATAGCAGCTGTTGACAGTGTCAATTTAGGTTTAGGTAATGTTGGGAAAAATGCCTTAATATGTTAGACTACCTCTTGCTAAATATAACCCACTAGTGAATAGGTGGTTCTTTTTCATTTCATTTGATTGTGCCAGTACATGTTGAGAATAAGATGAAGAGGAAAAAAAATGCACATAAAGTAAAATTATAGTTTCTTTGCAAGTGCATAATCATGTAGTTGGCTTTTGCCTTCAGTACCCATTTTGGCTGCTGCATGGAGAAAACTATTGGTTTTTTGTTTTTTTATTTTTTTTTTTTTTTACTTTTTCCACTACCTTGTGTGTGAAATGATTTTCTGTTTCTATGATATGAGTACTTGGAGTAAAACTAATAATTTAACTCTTTTTCTGAAAGGTCTTTAGATTTGAAGGACTGTTGTTGGATTGCTTGGGGCTTTGCCAAACGTTATATGTTGTGAAGAGAGAGATGCTCCAGCAACTTCTGAATTTTAACTGTTTGGATAGTTTTAGTGGAAGATCAGGGACAGTGGGTGGATGCAGACAGGCAAATGCACAAAGAAACAATGTCAGCATATTTTCCATAGGGTGACAGTAGCTATAACATGCTGGTGCTGTAGTTCAGAGTTTTTTTCACACTGGTGTCCTGATGAAGGAGAGTGTAGAGGGGAAATGAATGTAATGGTTATTTGGGGCAGCTGCACTGCAGTGTGAACTGCAGGATGTCTGGAAGCAGGAATGGTGTTTTATCTGTAGATTAGAGCTGAGGTGGGGGGAATGGATGAAGGGCTCTGTGGATGGGATCTCTGCAGCAGTGTCCAGGTGGGTACTGTAGTCTTGGCTCTTGCTGGCTGTTGGTATGGGAATGTCTGTGCTGATGAGCATCCTTAAAAGGGGAAGGGAAATTGTGCAGACAGTTATGTAGAGCAGTGTGAAGCAGTGCATGGAAGGTGCTGACACTGATGATAAAGACAGATTTGGGCTACTAGAACAATAGACCAGCAAAATTGGTGTCTTTGCTGACTTATGTAGACTGGCATTTTTTCTAAGCATTGCATAGAATTATTGCATGAATGGCCAGAACTGTGATTAGCGATTGTGATTAGTGTCAAGTACAAGAGCAATTATGAAGTTGACTGGCATGTGTGTAATAGCACAAAATGGATTGTATCTTGTTTAAGGGGAGGGAGGTTCTAAAGAGAGCTGACTTGAAGAGGAGCAAGGAGAAGGTGAGGTGCTGTTGTCAGGTAATACAAAGGTGTCGCACAATTGAGGCAGTCAAAAGAGGGACAGAATGTCCAGAAGGGCTTTACAGATGAAACTGAAGTTGACTTAAAGAGAGGAAAGGTTTGGCTAGGAAAGCATCTTCAGACGCTGGTGTAGAAATTCTCCTTCAAAGCCAAGGAACAGAAACCCAAGGGGAGAAGGTTGAGGATAAGAACTCCAGGCAGCAAGTGCAGACAGTACACAGGGGCTGGACAACAGGCAGGAGTCATTGAAGAGGGGTCAGGAGTGGAGGATCGAAGATGTTAAACAGAAGGTGATGAAATGGTGCTCCAGCTGTAAACATGGAAGTGTGGTTTGCTGAAGAAACAATCCTCACAGAAGGGAAAATATAAAAACTGAAAATAGAATATAGAAAAATAGAACTGAAAGATTTTTCTCATGTCCTTTACTTGCCCTTTGTTACAGATTTAGGTGTCCATATTTTCCATTTGGAAAAGACAAGCAGGGATGCATATGAAGCCTGCAAATATATTTAGAGTTCCCCGCATCACCGCAAAAATGACACAGAAACTTGTAGCAAGACAAATTTGTTTGGCTGCTTCTCACTTGAGATGTGGTGCCAAAATAATTAAAATGGGTGAGCTAATTTAATTATGCTCATCAGATTCTTCTTTACAGGCAGCAACTTCCCAATGGTCCAGAAGAAATCTGTCATGTCTACTGAGGAACGATTGCTGTTTGTGGTGGGAACAGAATAGTTTGCCTCAAGCGTCTGTGTGAGTGTAATGTTGACTTAAGTTTCACAGGCATTTCTTAATATTAAGAAGCATTTTTGAAAAATGCAGGTCATCCTTTTTGCCTGCTTTAAGAAGTAAAACTGAGCAAACAGCTCATACAGGGACTGCAGCTTTAGCAATATCCTAGGAAGAGTATTTTACAGGTGGAGGTTATACAAATGAATTGAAGATGTGGGAGTTGCTAGGTTCCCAGCTGGTAGGTGGTTTCCTTTTAATCGGATTAAGTGACTTCTTTTCCCAAAGCCTTTGTATATAAAGTTCTTTGAATAATCATAGCAGAGAATATAGTACCAATTGAAAATCATTGCATTTTTTAAGCAAAAGATTTTTCAGATTATAGATTCGGTTTGACTTACTAGACATAATTCCATTAGTGAATAATTGATGCCATTTATTGTTGCTGTATTATTTAGTGAGCTGAAATACCCTGTCTGAGCATGCTAGAGCTCTGGAGGGCATGCCAGTCTTGTGTGGAGGAGCAGGGGCAGACATCCTCAAGGTTTCTGTGAGGCTGCTGGCTGCAGGGCATTTAGGAGCCTTTCTGCAGGTTAACACAGCATAATTTGCTCAGGCTTGGCACGGTGTAGCAATGGGGAACAAAGACACACGGACCTGCTTCTTGCTTGCTCCAAAGGAGACCATTTATTGCAACAAACCAAGCCTTTTTGCTCTAAACTTCCCCAGAAGCAGCAGGCATTGGCTGGCTGTCTCTGCAGTGTCACTGTGCCCGTGTCCCTTTGCCCAGGCAGCTCTCTGAGCTCGTGGTGGCCGCGTGTCCCCAGCCACAGCCTCGCACACGGGGCGGGCACACGCCAGCCATGCAGCCTGTTCTCTGGTCATGGAGCCCTTCCTGCTCCTCACTGCTAGCTGAACCTTTCCCAGAGCGCTTTTTGGTGAGCAGGAGGGAACTGAATTCAACAGGATTCCTTATCTCCCACACCATTGGTATGTCCTCCAAACTAGAGTCATGTCTTCTCCTCTGTCACATGGATTTGCTGTGGGATGCCAGTCTTCCTTCTCCCCCTGTTTATCTTGGGAGCATCCAGAAGGCATTCATGCCATAGCAGCAAGTGAATCTCTGATTCTCCACCTGCATCTGACTTTATCACCAATGGCTTGGGAGAGAGAGGGCTTGACTTGGCACTGGGCCTTGCTGTGTATGGACATAGCCAAATTGTCTTAAATTCTCATTGATATTGCAGTGCCTTTTAAAATTAATGTAAAACCTATTGGCTTGATATTTTGTGCCTTTTAAATGTCATTCAGCTGACTTACGGTGATCTGCTGTAGATGTTTCAGAGACCTTCACTTTCCTGCAGTTGTCACTGCTTCTGCCTACGATTTCTGGCTGCTCCCTTCTGTGAAGATCAGTCTTCCTGCGTTGTTGCCTGACCACTTTGGCCATGCAAACTATGGCATTCAGAGAAGTGGAGGTGTTTGTACTTTAGAGTTGACTCACAGATTTGTGCCTGGAGTAGGATATTCTAGATGAGCCAAACTCTAAAGTCTGCTGCTCCTGCTGGAGTGGGCCCAGAGGAGCTGCTGGATGCGTGCTCACACTTACCATTTGCTTTAGTTTGCTGTTGCATCTGCCTGAAGAGCTGACTTCTGACCCTAATGTAAAATTCATGGCCGTGAGCTCTCCCATGTTGAGATACAAGGGATGCAAAAGAGGCTTTTGACTTTTGCTGCCTGCAAATACTGTGCAGACAGAGGAGACAGACGCTTGGCAGCGCTCATGTGTGCATGTTGATCTCCTCCTTTTCCCAGAAGATGTGAAGTTATTCACAGCTCCAGCAAACAAAGTCAGAATCACTGCTGCTCTAAGCTGTCATCAGTGCAGAGAGGAACAGCCTCTGCTGCAGAAGCTGTGTCTGCTCACGGGTTCATGGCTGCTCTCCAGCTGTTCAGTCTGGATCAGTGGGAGCGAGGGGCCGGGCTCCTGTGTGCAGTCAGGTCTCAGGGGGCTTCCAGAAAGTCAGCTGTGAAGCTCTGGTCATCGTGCACCTCATTACAGAGGTCTCAGTTCCTTCTCCTCTAGACAGAAAAGCAGCATTGCAGCTGGACAGACCTGTCTGGAGGACAGCTGGCAGCATTTATACATTCTGTTTGCAGGTGGGGAGAAAGGGACATGTACGCAGAACAAGAAAGGAAATAAATACTCTACTAGAATTTTGGGGTTTTTTAGTGACCTCAACCTGACAAGGTTTAAATTCTGAACTTAAGCGCTCAACTTTTTAGTTATTGCACATATATTTTGAATGAGTTCATATATAATTTAAACAATTAAAATATTGAGCTGATACTTAAATATTAAAGCTAGATTCCTTCCCAAAAGGAAATCCTTTTGTATTTGAGTAAAATAAATGAACACAGTTAAACTGGTTCAAGCTGAAGTAAATCACAAAGGTAACATCTTCAGGGGATAGGAAGAAATAAGCAAACCATGAAAGAAATGTCATTTCCTCAGTTAAAAATCTGTAATTTTCCACTTTTGCAATGGGTATCATCTCAGCTATTCTACATCTAGATTCAGCATGTAGAAGTTAATTAATTTAATTTATTAATTAAGTATCTGAACTGCTAAAATACATGTCATCATGACTGAGATTTTTTTTTTCCCCTCCCCAAAATGGGGCTTTTCAAATGAAAAAAACCCTGATTTATCAAGGTGCCTTTATTTTCTTTAAGATCCTAATCAGAAATTTTAGGAGAGATGTTCATTTCAGTATTTGTAGCGTGCCCTTGAGGGCGAGTGTCCTAGGTACATGTCCCTACTCTGAAACTGACTGTCCTGAGGGACAAGAAAAGTTCTTCTGGCACGTTTTGTTTTTCATCTTGTTCGTGAAAATATTTTTGGAGGGTTTGTCTTACATAATGTTCAAAAGAAAGTATGAATAATACAGCTGCAGACTTACCCAGAGCAGTCTTCAAGCTCAGCGTGTTGGCCACTCCTGGAGATGAATATCTGCTCACTTGGGGCCATCTCCTTGTTCTGCAGGGGCCCAGAGGTGACTGAGGGGGACAGAGACCTGTAGGGGCTTTAGGGAACCTGTGGTATAATGGATTCATTTTGGGGCAGCTCCTGACCAAGAACAGTTCTGAAGTGTGCTTGAATTTTTGTAACTTGAATATGTGTTAAGGCAGGTTTTACACTCTGCTGAATATATTTGAAGGAACATAAATAAGGTTCCTTAGCTTGAATGAGGTATGAATATTAATACACATTTTCATATCTTTGCCCACTGAATTTAAACTTTTCTGAAAGTTCTTAACTTTCAGAACCTTGCTTGTTGTTTGACTGACTGTGCCTTTCATTTTTGATTTGCTCGTCCCTGTAACGCAACGTATCAGAAATTTCTATTTTTTTTAACTTGCTACTTGTTTTTGCCATGAGGGTAGCTGTTACAGTGAAAAATAGTGAAATTGTGAGGTAGGAGGTGTTGGAACCACTATGGCAAATAGTGAGAAAAAGGAGAGTTAAGATGCATTTGTGGTTTCTTTGTTGTTGTTTTGTTTTGTTTTGCTTTGGCATTCAAGTTTTTGAAGAAGCTGATTTACAGATAATAAAGGAAGTGTCAGACTTTTGCCTTCTCAGGAGGTGCAGAGTTAAATATTTCAAGGTGCTTACCTGTGGAGGAAGGAAGGAATGTGTTTTGGGCAGTGTTTGTATGTACAAATGTTAGTATTATTTTTTTGGCTTTCCATGTTCTAGTTGTACTTTGTTACCTGGGCAGGATTTTGTTTTTTTTTTAAGTTTCATGGAACTGTTTGATGTTTTCAGTAAACATCTGCTACCATGGTATTTCATATGAGTTCTTTTTGTCTCTAATGCTTGCTTCATAGTTCATATTCCCATTTTACAGATGGCAAAAAATCAGCAAGAAAAAAAATTGTATTAAGGTTGGTCATAACGCTGAAGGTGATGGAGGGAATAACACATAAATTAAATGTTTCCCTCTGTTTTGTTATGTTACTAATGCCTTAGGCAAGGACAAGGGAAGCAGTCCTGTCTTCTAGAGAAATTTTGAGGCTAAATAAGCATGTGCATAAAATGTGCTTCTGTGTCCTTGAATACATGGGATAGAGAAAAGTTTCTTTAATTTCTGTTATTTTTCAGTAGAAGAAATATGCCAGCAAGAAATGGAAGAGGAAAAGCAGGAGAGATACTTGGTTATACCAGGTTTTATGTGCTAGTTTTAGGCTTAGAGCTTAGAGCTTTGAACATTTCAAGTCTGTTGTGTGTACCAGCTATTGGCTGTCCTTCCAGTGAAGAGCGGGGACACAAGAAGGAGAAGCACTTAACATTGTAAAATGACACGAGGAATACCTGAGGAACCTCGAGCCCTGGGGGTGCAAATCGTGTCTCTTGGGTAACCAAGTTTATAGAAACCCCTGTGCATATTTACTGCTCTGACCTGGAGAACATTTGCTGATCCTGAGCTGCTGGGACTCTGCAGGCAGTCAGCTGCACTCGAGCCACTCTGGGCTCCATCTGTGCTTACCAAGTAGCTGCCCTCAGTTTTTTAGCAGCACCAGGAACTGCAGTTCTGTCCTCAGATGAGTGAATAGTCTAAAACACCTTTGTCCAAGGACATCTTAGTGTATAGTCTAATCAGATGTTCATGTTTATTTAAAGAAATGATGCTTTCATCACACTGTACAAATACACATAAAATTTGAGGGCAAAGTTGTTTGACAGATTTTTTAACATTTTATTTATTTTTGAATATTTGAGATTTACTTTTCTGGTATGTTGAAGATAGAATTGACTTATTTGTGAAGACTGATGTTAAGCGGATCAGATTTTTTACAAGACAGTGAGAATTGTTTGTTCTCGGATTTAAGCATTGTGGTTTTGTTTCACTGGCACTCTAGATGCATTCTGTGATCCTTATTTGGATCAATGTGCAGAACTGCTTCATGCATGCTTATGCTGTCTTTTATGTTCAGAAAAATATATATATATGGGTGGGCTTGGGAGGTGTAATGTGAGATACAATCCTTGATGTCCTTGAGTTATTGGTAGAATGCAGAACTATAACCACATTCAACAGAATACAGCTCATCAGCATTTCTTTTTCAGTGACACAATTTCATTTTGAACAATAAATTCCTTGAGATGGATACATTTCATAATCAATATTGAAGTGCTGGAACATGAATCCAAGGCAGGGTTATTCCCAGACTGTTCCTCTAGAGCTGAGGAGCAGTGTGTCTGTACATTCAGGTGGATGTCAGGAGAAGAAGCTGTAAGACCATGAACACAGAGTGTTCATGGATTCCCTGAAGCATTTGCCTGTGTTAAATCCCTCAGTTTTACTGCAGGGGAGATATGAAAACTGAGAAAGTGGGAGCACTTTGCTGGAGCCAGGTGATCCTTAAGCTTCCTTGGCTTCCTGCTGGAGGAGGGTCTGGCCATCAGCACTCTGGCAGTCCTCCCTGGCAAAGAAGAGCCTCCTTCAGGACCTGCTTCTTCCTCTGCTGTTGCAAGCCCCTATTGCAGTGTTTTGCTGAGAAAAAACCCTAACTTTCAGATGTTTCTAAAACACATGTTTGTTCTGGTACTCGTGGTTTAGAAGAGAAAATTTGAAACTTAAGCCAAGAAAGTAATTATTAAAAATTGGAGCTCTTGAGCGTATTATTTGTTTTTGTTGTGACCTTGAAAATCTTGCCCTATTATATAAAGCCAGAGAGGTGTGAATAATGGTGTGGGAAATTAGGATGTATATCCCTGATGACACATTTGGTATAGGATTTCCATCCAAAAATGACATCTGTAATTTTAGAGAAATCGGGGACTACAGTGGAAATACATTTAGAGTGGAGTGTTTCAGCTTTATTGGAGCAGATTGAAAGCTGGAGATTTTTGGCTGATTTCTGATATAGGTCAACATAATTCCTGTTCACGGTGACTTTACATCATATTATTTACAGTATTATGATTTTTTCATCTGCATTGGGTGATTAAATTTGCTCTCTACCACTCAGTGTTTGTTGCAAAGGGTTTTGTTCTAACTGTACAACATGCCTCTGACTTTACTTCATGAGAGATGAAACCTAAATCAAACGGCCTGGGATGTCTGGCTGTAGCTGTTGTGGACTTTACACAGGGTGACAGCTCTGTTGAGGAAGAAAGGTTCATTATTAAATCCCATTTTAGAAGTGTCTACAAATGAACTGTTCCATTTACTGTCCTTCACAAAGGGCTGTAATTGATTATTTTCTCTGAAGGATACAGATCCCATATGAACAGTTGGTTCGTCAGAATGCTGTTGTGTGAAGTCACGTGCAGAATGTGTCACCAACTTGCCTCATGTTGTAGTAAGGTAGACTCCTGAGATGCTGTAGTAATTAGTTATCTTTTGGAAAAATATCCTTTTCTTTTCCCCCAGAAGTGAAATACTGGGTAACTGGATCATGAGAACTTAGATAATGCAAATTCCACAGCGTGATTGTAGGATGGCTTGGTAATGTCACACACAGTTGAAATATTACATTAAGTCTGTCATTGGTGTGTAAATATGATCACCATCAAGAAAGAGAAGTGGTTTGTTTTTGCTGGGGGCTGCTGGGTAAAAGCTCTCCTCTAGAGTATTTTCATGGTTACAATTGGCATGTTTTTCAGGTTTATGCAAGATAAGTGCATCCTTTCCTGCACATAGGGTTGCCCTTTCAGAATGATAATGTGTAATATGTTTATAAAAATCAGATCTCCTTTAATAGTTTTATTCTGCACATGAAAGTTGTGCATTACCAGTGTAGTTACTTAGATAATTTAATGCTCCTTCCATGCTTTACTACGGTGCTTTCCAACAGGGAGCTGTAAAAGGTAATTTTGATCTCCTTAAACTTTATATAGATTATTAAGAAATATTTTTTCAGTGGCAGAAGAGGGAATTCTATTTAAGACTCACCTCTTGAAATCACATCAAGCAGATAAGGGGAGAGATGGGAGCAGTCAGTCACCTTGGTAAGTGTTCAGGGATTCTTGAGCATCAGCACCCGTGGGTGGTGATCCCCAGCTGTGGAGTTGTGCAGCATTTGGTGTCAGTGTCAGGAGTTTTAAATGGCTGGGAGGTGAGAGAGAATAAAACCATCAGTGGTCTTGTGTAAGCACGGTACTGGCTCTTCCAGCCTGTCCTTTGAGATGTTGTTAGAGGTATCTTAGTGCCCCAAACACTTCAGAGGAAAGGAGGTGGCTGAGCTACCTTCTCTTTAAGGTCCTGTTCCCTGGCTCACCTGCACTGGGATGCAGCCCCTGCTCGGGGTGGTCTCAGCAGGTTCTTCTCCAGCTTCTGTCCCACACACAGGGTTTGGGCTCTACTTGAGAGAACTGGACTGGGCTGTGTCATGTTCCATGTTCCTGTCTTTTATTTTCTTCTTTGAGAAACTTTCTTTAAAGTAGGATATGCTGTAATATGCCAGGAGAACTAACCAGAGGAAGCATCTATGTAAAGTGAGAGAGGAGCTCATTAATTGCCTAAAAATTAGGCAGTTTCCATCTGAGTAATTGGTGTTGGCTGCCTGGCCAGCCTTCCTCAGTCTAAGAAGTAGCTCATTAGTAGAATACACACAGATGGTACTGTGCTCTGAGGTACTTAAAATACACAGGCAGAGAGCTGTGTTAATAAGGCAAACCTGTCCTTAGCCTCTGTGACTGAGTTTGCTATAAGCAGCAGAGGGAACGGTGTCATTTGGTAAACATTATTAGGTAAATGCACTTCCATAAATTTATTTAGTTTTCAACAATTTTTTTTTTCCTGCAGATAACAGATTATGATAAATACTCAGAGTAATTTACTGTTTCTGGAAAAATTCTATTGCAATAATAGATTTAGCATAACTGCTTCATTTCTTCAGTAGCTGATTTACCCATATAATTGCCTAGAGGGGGAAATGTAATCAGAGCCCAATTTTTATTTGGAATATATAGATTTTTTGCTCTCTGTTCTTTCTGTATGTAGTTTGTTAACAGTTAATTTCAAGTAAGACTTTCCCTAAGTTGTGTCCCTTCTACAAATGTTAATGGGTAGAAAATAAGGAACTGCCCACCTGAGAAGATGGTAAGTGCAGAGCCTGGAGGAGGCTCTGACACTGCTGGGGGTGAGCTGGGGCACTGTGGCCTCTTCCCAAACAAACTGCCTGTGCCACTGGGGCTGCACAGCCCTGGGGAGGGGACAGCCCTGCTTCCCCTCACTTCAAAGCTGTGGGGTCAATTCAGAGGTGATAATAAACATGGGTTCATTTTCAAATGGAGGATTATCCCTCTGCTCCTCATCCCACGAGTCCCTGGAATGGAGAACTGCTCCATCCCTATTCTGGGCAGTCTCTTTTTTGCCAGAGAAGGGTCTGAGCCCATCTTAAAATTAATGCACTTGACTGTGAGCAGTGAGACACTCTCCTCACCCCATCTGCAAATTCCCAAGCATATTGACTTTTGTGTTTAAGAGGCTTTTACCATTAAGCCTGGGCTGGGGAAGAAATGGGCTTCCTTGGGTAACCATTCTTTCCCAGTCTGAGTTTGGTCTCCTGTGTAGTTACATTTTGTTTAGAGGTGCTTTTTCTATCAGTGCTTGCATGTCTTTGTCATGAACTGTGACAAATCCTTTCTGATGAAAGAATTTAATGTTTCCCTTGTTGATGCTCTGCAAGCTCTTTGTTGCATTTCCAGCGGATGTAATTTATGTTGCTGCTTTGCTCTGTTTTTCATTTCTCATAGATTGGATGTCTGTTATTGGAGTATGTGCTGGTGTTGAAAAGAATGATTCTACCTCAGCTTGATTAGTCTCTGCATTGCTCTGTGTGTGTAAGGTACAGAGCCACTTTGGTAGGTCTTTTGGGGCTCATGTTTGTTTTTGTGGGCTGTATTTTAAAAATACTGGCTGGACCAGATAACTCAGGAACACACATAATTTGTAAAGAATAATTTAATTGTTGCATGCAAATGTTTTGAATGATGCTGATCCTCTCTGACATAGAGTACTATTCATTCTAAGTCCTGCTTTAGGCTTAGGTTAAATCCTTGGTAGCATGCATGGTTTCCACAGCCTGCACTGGAGAGAGCAGACTGTAATGAAACAGATTATTTTGTGGAACTCAAACATTTGAACCTGAAAGCTTTGAAGAAACAATGGGATGTACTCATTGGGCCAATGAGTGTTCCCTAGGTCAAGTGAAGATGAGCAGGTTATTTAAAGCTGTGAGTAGGCATTTAAGGCTGAGTAGGAATGCAACTTAGAGCTGTCTGGAGAGATGAGAGCATGGGATATTTGTGATACAGGGAGAAACAGGAGGGCTTCTTGCAAGGATATGTGTAAAAGAGTAAGGCTTTAGAAATCTTTAAAATATTTACAGGATTATAGATTTGGCTTGAATGGAGAAGTGGGGTTTACAAAGACAGTAAACCACTGAGTGACATGATTTCCAAGGAAATTTCAGGAGTTTGGTTGCAGTGGAATTCCATAAGCTGTTCAAAGGTGGCAGTGTATGCAGTTCTGAAAGCAAGAAGGGCTTTTAATTGAATATGTCAAAAAAAAAAGAGCAGTATTCATTTTAGCTTTCAAATTTCAAGGTAATTTGATAGGTTAACCCTAGGCTGTGGGTTTTTTTTCCTGCTGTAAAGCTATTGAGTTCGGTGGAATTAAACTAGAAATTAGAAAACGCGACTGTGTAGCAACGTGATTGTTTCTCCCTTCTGTGTGCCAAGCTTCTGCTTATTTAGTGTGATTCTGCAAAAATATCCATTGATTTTGGTTATTCAGCAGCTAATTGCCTCATAACCCACAGGATCAAGCAGCAGAGCTGCTTATTTAGCCTATAACAACAATTCTGATCCTGCTGCCCAGTTGTGCTGGCATTGCTGCAGGAACCTCCCATTCCCTGTCCTGCGAGGTGGCAGCAGAAATATCTCCTCTGGACAGTGGCTGCTGTGTGTGCAAATGGAGCAATGAGTACCTGGTGGGTGAGCTTATTCTGTAAATGTGAAGCCTTTTCAGGCTGATTTTTTCCTGTTGGTGTAATATGATGTGTGCCACAAGTTGCTGGGGTGAGAGCACAAGCTGGAGGAAGCCAAGGTTGTAGGTGGAAGGCTCTGACAGGTCCCTCTCCTGCTTCCACCTCTGGCATTCCACTGGATAAGTGGAGAGAATAATATAAATGTGTCAGAGTGAATCCCCAGGAAGAATCTTTGCCTTTTCTAGGTAGTATCATGATGAAAATTTTGCTGCATTGCATTCTGTACGGAGGAGGCTCTTCATTAAAATTAAAGTCAAGCATATCAATATGGTAGCATGTCAAGGGGTGTAGCAGCAGGAATTCCCCCAAAATGACACCTTGGCTGTAGTTTAAATAAACAGACAACAAATTGTTTAGTGCAGGCTGAATTCAGACGTGCTGTGCAGATTCCTTCAGCTCATCCACTTGAAAAGCCCTCTAATGCTAATCTATTTGGATACCACAGTATTGTTTCCAAATACAAAAACTGAATTTTAATTGCAGCTTTGTGGTCCACAAGAGAAAAGTAATACATAACTACTGTTATTTCAAAGACAAATCCTTTGGGGGGATTGCAATTCCTCAAACATCTTTAAGATTCTCAGCAGCAAATCAATACATTTCTCAACAACAATTATCCTTGGAAGCCTTCCAATTAGAGATGATATGAAGAAACAAAGCTGTGGTGGTCTCCAGCTGAGCATTGCCTATGAAACTGCCTTTGCAATTTGAAACCTAAATGAAATTGTAAAACAGAATTTGACTGTATCAGTAGGCAGCTATCTTTTGTCAAGTACATGTGGGGATAAAATAACCTCTGAGGCTGGAATTGTTGACTCATTTAAACTAAGTTGCCATGAATTGACATTGTCTCTCTTCTGTATTTGACTGGAGCTCTTGAGTGCTTCAGCTGTATGTAAAGCAATACTTTAATAGTGCTAATTGGAGGGCTATAGCCTGTCCTAAAGTGGTCTTTGAACACAGTAATAATGATAAAATATTAATCTCTCAGAACATTAATTAAGGTTACTTATAGACATTGGGATCACTTTGTATAGAAGAGCAATTCCTGACAGAGCTATTAAAAAAATTCAGAAGCAAAACTATATTATTGATATTATTTGTGATTAACCTTTAATGGACTTATGATGATTTGAGTGACTAAGAGCTACACTATGGGTCAAGATTGCTTGGTAGTTCTTCTGTGAGTTAGACAGTGCTTGCCTGACTGAATGCACAAATTAAGTTCATTCTGCAGGAAAAATACATGGGATTGCCTGGCCATGTCTTAGTGACCATCTCAGTTCTGGTCAGTTTGTAGCAGCAAATATATATATATATATATATATATATGTATATAAATAGGTATATTTAGAGACATCTCTTGGAGAAGAACAGTTTGTTGTGATGGAAGAACCCAGTGCTGTGTAATGAGTGTTCATATTTTAGTTTTTGTAGCACTGTGGTTGAATGTTGCTAAAATGGAAGCAGTATGTACATCTGGCCATACAAGGCAAAAGTGGGAATGCTCATAAATAGTTAGGAAAAAATTGGTTTTGTGCAAAAGAAATTCACTGTGCCTGTGAAGGATGCCTCAGCCAAAAATGCTGTTCAGTCTGCATTGTTAGGAGGAATGAGACTGGAAATATCCATTGTCTCCCATCATCACTGTGGCTGTGAGGCACCAGGGAAGGCCAGTAACAGCTTTTTGCCAGAGATATTTGTCAGGGTGTTCTTGGAGACTGAGTTGAAATTGCCGTGGGAGCAGGGGATTTTTAGTAAGATGTGAGAAATTCAGGTCCATGCTTTCAGGAATCACAGAAAAATAATTTTCTCTTAATTTCTGTTATAAGTTTTCTTCCTGTGTTTAGTCATCTAGTATGCCTTTGGCTTCAACTCTCACAGTTTGAGTTGAAGTCCATGTAGTTTGTGTTGCTAGCTGGCAAAATAAAATATGGCAGCCTCCTACAGATGTTAAAGGACCCCTAACTCAAGGAGGATTAATGAAGTCTCTGGGTGAGACTGTAAATTATGGCTGCTTTCTTCCAGTCAGATATTGCTGCTCCCAAGTGCTATTGCAAAAGCATCCCTGATGCTGTCCCTTGGTCTGTTAACTTTTATGTCCCTCCATGCTGACAACAGTCCTTCAAGCTCTATCTCTGAACCAGGAAAAAAAGGGTCAAAAGCCCGTGCCTATGTTTAACTCAGCTGATTTAAAAATGTCAGAGTTTAATTCTCTGGTGGTGGATTGCATTGGAAAACTGTGTGAGAAAATGTCTTCTGCAGGGGATCACAGAATGGTGATGAAACACTTGAGGTCTCCTTGGGCTTGGTGGGGTCTCTGACCTGTTACACCTCAGCAAGCATTTACTCTGCTGTGCTAGCTCAGAAAGGGTTAAAGGCTTTCTGAAAGCTTCTGAATGCTAGAGCAGTTATTTCCCCTAACAGTGAAAGAATGACTATGCATAATCTAATTTTAACTTAATATAATGTACCTCATAGATTTTCATGTATAGAATAATGCCAGAAGCATTTGAGGAAGCTTTTCTTTTACTGAACCTGTGTTAGAACTCTGACATCATCAGAGAAAATATGTTGATTCAAAGAACTTTTTAAAAGCTCCCTCTTGACTTCTGCATTTGATGATCTAAAAACACATTATCATGACTAATTTTTTATTCTTGTTAAAATCTTAAGCTCTCCTTTAATATGATTGTGCTGATAGCAAAGCTTCATGTGCTGCTGAGATTTCACTGTATATTAGTTAAGAGCCACCTAATTAAAAATGCAAAAGTAATTCTCATTTTGTGAACAAATACACTAAAAAACCTCTTGATGGATAGTGCAGTTTTGCTATTTAATTTCTGCAGTACTGACAGAGAGGACTTTATTGTGAGATCCCTCTAGCAGTACTAATACAGAGATCATTGCTAACTAAACTGATTCTTGAAAGGGGGGATAAATTTGAGTGTCAAAATAGTGATGTGAGTTCCCCTGACCTGTGGGAAACAGAAGCAAAACGTTCCAGAGAGGCAGTGTGTTTTTCCTGTGTTTTGTACATTTTTCAGATGCTCCCTGCACTATTTGTGTTTCTCTCCAAGTACATGCTTGGTTATATCTTCTCTTTAATTTCTGTAATGAAATGAGGGGCTCCAGTGTCCCCATCATCTTTTCTGAACCTGAAGACAAAACATTAGGGAGAAAAGGAGAAAAAAATTCACAGTATGACTTCTGAGAAGTGCTGAGGGCCTTCCTACCTTTCAAAGAACTGTAACTCCCAATTTTTGTTGACTGCAATACATTTTGAAATGCCAACCCTTTAAAAAAACGTGGCCTTGAGTACATACAACTTTCTGTGCAATTGATGAGATCTGCAGAACCTAAGCACCACTGAAAATCAAACTTATCAGTCATGCTCACTGGCTTCCTTTGATGGAAACAACAATACGCCTTGGGGAGTTTAGGGAGCTTAAAATTCCAGCACCTAAATGAAGAGAAGTTTCTGTTCATTTCTTTGCTTCTGGTGCTGTTACCTGTTTCTTTGCTTCAGGAGCTGAGGCTCTCCTGTGAGAGCAGGCACCACAGGCTCACCTTGGAACCCTAAACCCACATGTGCCCCCTCTCCTGTGATGGGATGGGTAGCCTAGAAAGTGAGCCCTGCTTCTAAAGCACTGAGCTTTAGTTACTGATTGCTGTGCCTTACTGTTAACAATAGGGATTTCTTTTTGTCTTGAGAGACAACAAAGGTCCTGTTTTTTTTTTTTTCTGCAAGAAGAATTACCCAGCATGGAAGGTCTCAAATTAGCAGGTTCCTCTTTTGTTGATCTGTCTTCATAAACCTTCAAACAATATAAATGCACCACAGGGTATAGGGCTTTGTTAAGCTTTGGTAGCTTCTCTGTGCTGGAGGATGCTAACGCATAAGGTGTTGCATATTGGAGTAACTAAGTAAAAAACCAAAACTCAAACAGTGGAGTTACTTCTTTTAAAGAGTCAATGATATCTGCATTCAGATTTAGAAGTTTAAACTTTGAGTGAGGTGGTTTTCTTATTTTAACTGGAGGAATAAACCCAGCCAAGTATGGAGGTTACATCCTGCTACATCTGGCATATGTTGAAAGGCTCATAGCTTTACAAGTGGAGTATAAGAGCTTTGCAGGACCTGTGCACACTTAGATCTGCACCTGGGTCATTCACAGCCTGGGTCTCTGGGCTCTAAGCTCTTGCTCAGGAAATAGAGTTTCCTGGGCTTCTGCACACACTTGCTGAGTTTTGGGGGGTGCAGATTAACTTCATTGCAGCCACTGAAAAGGTTAACCAAGACATAGCAAAAAGCCCAGTCAGACTGTGAGCTATATAAAAGAATGGAGCTGAGGTTCTTTGCAATAGTTTTCTTCATGGATGAGGGAAGGAAGGAGGAGGAGAAAGTGAAAAGTTTTGTGAAGACAATGGCTTTACCAGGATTTGGAAACTGGATAGAAGAGTACTGCTGCACTTGTGGAGAGTGGATTATTCATTCAGCGTGGTGCTGTTCCACACAGCCTGGGTTAGAATCTTGGGCTGTGTCCTCACAATGCCTTGGGGGAAGAGGAGAGCTTGCTTCTGGGAACACAGGAGCTTTGGCTGAGCCCAGTGCCAACCAAGGTAAACAAACAGCTCCCAGCTAGCCTTGAGCTTGGGCTGAGTACTCCCTTTTCTTTTTCTTTTTTTTTTTTTTTTTTTTTTTTTCTGTGGAACTCCGCTGCACG
>VZTB01003539.1:1237115-1300941 GCA_013397245.1 Thryothorus ludovicianus
GGCGGATTCCTCCTTTTTTTTTTTTTTTTTTTTTTTTTCTCCTCTCCTTGTGGAGAACTGCAGAGCAAGGGAAATAAATAGAAGTTGTAAGTCCTGTGAATTGGACTCCAGTGGGACTTGTAAAGTACTTATTCATCCAAACTCTGCACAGGTGAGAGATAGAGGAAAAAGCTGGCCTGTCTATGGACTGGGGAGGGGACTCAATGAAGAGCAAAGAGATACTGAGGAGATTAGAAGGGAAAACATCAACAGCTGAGAAATCTCTTATCTAAATATAAAATGGGGCTGGGAAAGCATTTTACCTGACTTTAATCCATTCAGACCATTCTTTATCTTTTTTCAATTTTTTTTTTCCTCTGCTGAAGCAGGGGCTTGGCTCAGTGTGTTCAAGGCAAAACCTTTATGCTGTGCATGTTGGCTGCAGGGGGCATCAGGGCACAATTACTCCAGCTGAAAGACACTGTAGTGCCTGCGGAGCTTGAGATGCTCTGGAATCCCCACCTGTCCTCATGAGCATCGTTGTATGCCCCCCTCAGGCTGTCAGCAAACACAAATACTGGGCAGATTCCAATTAAAAATGCACGGGGTCATTGTAATGTAGCTAAAGAGGCTCTCTGGGTTGTGCTGCTGTCAGCCTAGTGCCTCCTGCACCTCGGTGCCATGCACTGAATCGAAAAGCAAAGCCCTGCTGGAGTGCAGCTCTCTTGGGCTTTGCTCTCTGCCATTTTCAACTTGCCTCAAGCCAGGCCGAGCTCCTGGAGTTTGGGTGGGCAGCCCTGGCCGCCAGTGTTGGTGCCGTGCCCCTCAGAGGGTCTCTGTGCCCGGCGTGTCCGGTCCCTGTCCCGCGGTTTGAGCCGGGCACTGCCCGGGCAGGGTGGCCACAGTCCCTCGGAGCAGAGGCCTCCTCACATCCCCTCTCCCAAAGAGGAGGGACTGCTCCCAAGGTGACGGGGATTTGCATCAGCAAAGCGAGGATGAGCGCTGGTTCTTTGCCTCAATCGAGCTCTCGTGTTTGAAGGGTTTGAGCCTGATGCTGGAAGGTCATTTGACTGACTTGCACATTTCTGCAATACCTGAGTGCTTGCTGGATTTCACTGTATAGCTGCTATTCGAGGCAGAAACCAAAACCAAAGTATAATTAATATATAAAAGCCTCTTTTCTTTGCCTTAGGCTTGTTTCTAGTTTGTTTGTTTCAGTACATTTCAACGTGGATTTCTCTCGGTCCACTGACTCCAAACCAATGGCTGGCATCAAAACATAAAGCTTCGCAATCACTTTTGCCTCTTTCATGTGTGACTGCCTCAGAAATGGTGGCTCAGAGCATTAGAAATGTCAGCTACAAGCAGTTCTGGGGGCTACAGCTCTCCTTGTTGGGGTAGAGTTGTAAAAAAGCTTTGGCAGTGGGATGCGTTGATTCTCCTGGGTGCAGGCGACTGTAGCAGTGATTGCTACTATATTGAAATAAGGTTATCACCTGGACCTGATCCTTTTGCTATCACTCTAGTTTATTAAAAAAAGGTGTTTATTCCTTGAGGATTTTGTGTATTTGTATAAAATAGAAGTATCTTCACATGGGTTTGATTAAAAAGAGAAGTCAGAGTTTATAGTTTTATTTTGAGATATATCACATGAGTTCACACTTGGTTAACTTAAATACATCTGCCCCGTACTTTTAGATGCAAAAGGTCAGTGAGGTTCACTCTGATTTTCTTCTTGACTTGGCTAAATACATTACTGCAGCTTAAGGCCATCAATCTTAAATAGAAACTCAGGAAATGAGATGCCAACAAGAGTGAATGGGGGATGCTGGTGATTCTGCTTTATGGCAGCTTGTGGGATCCCGGCAAGGCCAGTCTAAACTCAAGACTTTTGTTTAATAGGAAACATCACACACTTTAGTTTCATTTCCAGTTCAAAACAAAACCTCACCTTTCCTCTAGCTAGAACAATGTAAATCTTTCAAAGGTTTTACAAATGAAAAATATGGTTTTACTTTAAAGACTCATATTACTAAAGGATTTCCAAATGTGAGATTATCAAGTGCAGAATTCTCCTTTATGGCTTTTCTATGTGTGTGTGTTTTATGTTATTTTGAAAAGAGGTCCAACACACTACAAAATAATTTTTTAAACAAGGAGGAAGACCTAAAGGCAAAATTCTTCATTTAATGTGGAACTGAGTAATTCTTTTTAGGACCCAAAGATTCCCACAAGTAAGAGTCACTTGCAAGTAGTTTTCTAAGTAGAATTAAGAAACTGTAATGGATTGACTCTATCAGCAGCTTCAACCAAAATCCACGTAGAAAAAGCCATCTGCCTGGCTCTTGAATCGCAGTCTGTGTGATGATGCTGTGTTTCAGCAGGGATCAGTGTCAATGTGAGGAAGGGCTCCCAAGAGAAAGTGAAACATGATATTAAGAATGTCAATATTTCACTTTCTAAACTGAAATTCTTGGTAGTGTTGAGGTAATCCATATGTCTTAATCAGCTCCTGGTGTTTGAGTGGGAGGAAGCTCACACAGTAACTAGTTGAGGAGGAGGAGCAGTTAGTCAAAATAACTGCTTTTCTCCCTGAGGACTTTTGGGTTCTGGAAATATTTAACAGATGAAATAGCAAGAGCAGCTGTCCCAAGGGAATTATCAGAGAGGCATTTAACATCACAGATCATATAGATTGCTAAATGAGTGTTTTGTCTGGGGAGGGCCCGAGGTGTGATAGCACCGAGTGGGTTTGGGGCTTTTTCTGGCTGTTGGAATTGCCAACAGCAGCATGGCAGGGTAGGCTCTGACAGCGTGGGCTGTGCCTCCTGCCCAGTGCTCTGGAGGGGAATTTGAGGACAGGAATCTGATGGAGCTCCAGCCTTTTGAAATGACTCTGAGGTCCAGGTCTGCAGAGCTGGAGGGGAGGGATGCTGTCTGCAACCCAAGGCAGTTGTGCCTCTGGGGTTGTTTGCTGCTGCTGTTGGGACTGCAGGAGGGGTAAGCAGAGCGCCCATGTCTGTTCAGCTGCCCCTCTGCTGCCTCCCAAGGGCCAGATCTGGGTGAGAATCCCAGTGACTGCCCAGCAGGTGTGGGGGCAGGAGGTGCCCCCGCTGCAGCTCTGCCTTGTCCTAGGGAGAGAACACCTGTGCATCCCTCACTCCTGCAGCACAGGCAGCTCCACTGCCACAATGCTTCCCTGCACACCTGGGAATGGGCTGCTGCCTCAGAATTAATAATTCAACTGATTATGAAGGCACCTTGGCAGATACCATAGTACCCGTCAAATCTAACTGCCTGTAAATTTAATTAGTGTGCAAAAACCAGCTTTGGAGTATACCAAAACTTAATTAGTCAGCAACTTAAGGTTGTTAGCACACTCTCCAGGGTAATAATATCCAAAAAAGGGTACATGAAGGCTGTGATAAAATAATTAAAAGTGTAAGATCCTCATGGCATGTTTTCTTTAGAGCTCATCTCTGCTGTTTATAAATCAGTATGGAGGGATAAGAACAGCAGCACCTTGGAGCTGAGCCTCTCATGTGGGTGTCTTCCCTCAGTGGTGGGGGAGCAATTAATTAGCAGGTGTGGTGGCTCAGGTCTGGTCAATCCCATGCAGAGCTGAGCCTGTTCTAGGGAGCATCCTGTGCCTTTCACTATATGTCTACCTGCTGGTGGGGAAACCCACCGTCTTTACAAAAGTATGGACTAGTAATTAACAATTTGGGAACCATGGAATGGCCAGGGAACTTTCTAACTGGGCTGATGGGGAAGCCTGTAATTAATATATTAAGTCTTTTAAATGAGGTAATTTGGGAGAGAGAGTAGAAACTCTTTAGGAGCGTTATCAGCAGCTTGAGTGGTGGTGACTTGTCCCAGGCGTGTTCCCAGCACTTTGGGTGTCATTCTGGGTTACCACAGTGGCTTTGCAGCAAGGGACAATGGTTTCCTACCTGGGAGGAAAGCAGGTTTACAGTTTGTCTCCATACTCCTGCCATGCAGTGCTTCCATGGAGAGAAGGATGTGTGACTTGCAGCCAGTGTTACTACGGGAGGTTTTACACTGATGGGTACAGTGACTGACTCACTGCAGGTTGTTTGAAAGGAAAGGAATGGGATTTAGTAACACTGAGCATGCCCCATCTGTCACACCCCAGAGATGTACACACTCGTCTTCCTAATGTTTTGCTTCAGCCCTAAGCTGCTGCAAAATGTTCGTCCCAATTACCTGTATTTTTGTGAGAATAGCCTCTGCTATGAATGGAGCATGGACTAAAATGAAAGAAACAAAATTTTCTTCAAGCATCCCTAGGCCTGACTGTAGTTTGTTTCTATATGCCTGCCCTCTGAGTGCTCCTGGTCTCTCATTATCCCCATGTATCACAGGGAAAGAAGGAAACAATTAACTTTAATGATCCCTGAAAGAATACGTAAAAGTCAGCAGTGTCTAAGAAATGTCTGGAGGCTGAAACCACTTATCCACTTACATTCAAAAAATGAAAGAATTAATAAAACATATTTTGGCTCCTCCATTCCCACTCCACACAGCAAGACAACAAATTCAGTTCCTGTGCCCACAGATCTGAGGGAGGAGATATTTTGGAGGCATGTGAAGCCCCCCTGCTGCCAGAGTAAAATACAGGCACTGGAGCCTCCCTAAATCCTTGTGGCATTGATGTCACCCAGCCAGACTGTCCCAGGCAGTGCAGAACAGGGGTAGTGGGTGGGTGATCTGCCCTGGTAATGGGAGAGAAAAACCACATTATCCATCACTACTGCCTTGCCTGCCAGGACTGATGTCCCCAGCACTGCCTGGAGACCTCATTCCAGAGCACGGAATTAGTGGAAATATGCTCTGGGAAGGGACCTGGAACCATAGCAAAGAGCCTCTCTGGGGCTGGTGTTTCATGGGGTTGGGACCGTGTTTCACAGCCCAATGGAACCTTGTAGAGCTTTCCTCAAAATCCTGTGCTATCAGAGTATCCATGTGAGCCAGGGTCTGGTTTTTGGAAACTTGGCGTAGGGACAAACCAAGGAGCAGAAGCAAGGCTGTGTGCTCTGTGCATGTCTGCATGCAAACATACTTTCCCCTGGATTTAATATGCATCTGTTGAGGGTCATTTCACTTTCTGTAGAACCTGAAAGCTCAAAGCTGTTTTTTTCCTGCAAAAGCTCTGTACCTGGCACACAAGGTTCACTTATACCTCAGCCTGGACCTGCTGAATAAGATGATTTGTTCACAATCCTGTGCCAAAATTGTGTTTAGCTCTTGTTTTTTTTTCTGTGTCTGTCTCATGTAACATCCAGCCACCTTACAGCCTATGCAAATTTGAGATTGACTTTGGTAGATCAGGATTTGAGGTGTTTTTTTTCATCATGGGCCTGTGATAAAGTGAAGAATGGCTGACTGGATTCAGTAAACCACCAGATTTCTGAGAGACAGACTGCACACTGCTGAGTGAGCTTAATTTAATGAACTGAGGGATGCCATGTAATCTAACTACTTATTATGTTAAGAGGCAGCAGATAATCTAATGATCCACAGGTGGCTATTTTGATTTTACTGCGTGAAGTTAAATAGGTGCTTAACTCCACCCCACAGAGCAGTGTTTGTCCCTGTGCTGAAGTGGTGCAGAGGGGGGCTGGCAGGGTGCTGTGGGTGCCTTCACTGTAAGCTCAGACTTCCAGGGATCTTTATTTATGTGACCAGGAGCTCTCAGTTTTAGCAAAAATGCTAGTGATGATGTGCCCAGAAAAACTTACTGAAAAGCAGCAGATATTATTTCTATATTTTTAGGGGTACCTGGTAATGTTGTGCCTTTTTATGCATGTATAGGTGCTCTGGAGAAATGCACGTCATTGGTTATTTATATTTGTAGAATGCTTTATGTATTTTAAAAAGTACCTATTCACAGCCTGTAATCAGGCTTTAATCATGGCCTGTAATCACAATCAATAAATTAATAGATTAATTAATAAATTAATGCCAATGAAATTTGATTTTTCTATTGATTGTATGTTTATTGATTTTGTTGCCTGGAGGTGCCAGTCTCATCATTGGGTTTTTCTTCAGAGGAGCAAGCTGAGTTTTAATGAGGTTTGTGCCTAGCACTTAGAAACACCACACTCCAGTGTACCCTGCTCCCATTTTTGGGATCACTAATGTTGTTGATGTAAAACTGCTTCCGATCTTTAACGTAAAACTCTGCTTTTAATTGCTTTTGGTTCTGTTCAGGCTAACTGTAATAATTTCGTTTTTTTGTTTAAAATTTCAATCATACTCGCCATATGGCATGCATCATTTATACATAAAAGCTACTTGCTGTTTTACCTTTGGAAATCATCAGGGCCTTCACAGTAAGAGCTTCCTAACCATCTGCTCCCCTCTCTGACCTCGTGTTAATGTAGACATCTGCAGTTGTGACTCCAGGGTTATTAAACAGAAATGTCCAGTCATATGCCCTTGTGGCTGGCTCTCCAAAAATCAGTGCTGCAGAAAGCTGCAACAAAAGCCCTTCAATTTGCAGCTGTGGTGGGCAGGCCCGTGCCCCCCTGCAGCTCCTGCTGCACACAGAGGCAGAACAAGTGGATTTGGCTGAGGGGCCACAGCCATCCCAATTAGCCACGGCTCCAGATTGATGTCCTGTAATCCTCTAAAGCCAGAGACACTCCAGCATTAGAGCCCATGCTAATCCATTTTTAGAATGTGCTGTGTGCATAAAGAAGATTACGCCATTTTAAAATGAGCTAATTATTTGTCGTTAATCAGAGCATCCCTCAAATTACAGAAGAAAGTGCTGTAGGTTGAAATCCTGTCCTCGATGAAGGCAGACTCCTCTTGGGTTCAGTGATGCAGGATGGGAGAGCTGGGGTTTGCTTACCCTGCTCCTTCGCTGGTGCTGGCTTCCTCACAGCACACCCCGCATTTGAGGTGTTTTGTTCAGTTTTCCTTTTTTCTATTGAAATATTGTATGCAAATGTTTGTCAGTGAGGAGGATGAGGTGGCTCCTAGTCATCTACTATCTTGCAGGAGCTGAAAACAATGGAGCTAATCACAAAATTTAAATGTCTAATGTTTCTAGTGTTCTGAGACTTGGCTCTCTTCATCTGGGTGTGTGTAAATTGCAGATGAGGACAGGCCATTCATTTGAACATAAACGTTTATTAAAAAAAAAAGGAAAAGGAAAACCTAATTTCATTTTGTGGTTAATGTGCTTTTAATGATTTTTTTTTTAAAGGCAAATATTGCTTACTAGAGCTGTTAAATTTTTTATATATATTTTTTGAATTGTATTCAGCCATAATAATGACAATTAGACTTAATGCATTTATATTAATACTGGTCTGTTTTCCCTAAAGCAGAATGCCTTTAAGCACATGCAATAATTTTGCTATTGAATAGTAAAAATCTTGGTAAATAATTCAGTTAGTATCTTGGTCTAAAACTGATTCTTGAACACATTAGTCCTTTTTAAATGACACAGCAAGAAAACTGTTCTAAAATATATTCATTTAGTGGATTAAATATGACAGTTAAATGCTGGGATTTCTGACAAAAGCCCTCTGTTTTTAATGGCCCATAAGCATAAAATAAATCTTGGTGAGGTGGTGAGGCTTTGAGGGAAGAAACCCTGGGCTGGCAGGTACAGCTGCTTAAGGGTTGTGTTTCTCCAGTCTGTCCCTGTCCCACCTGGGCAGGATGAAGTGCCAGACCCACAGAAAAAGAAATACATTTGTTTTATTGGGTGGTGGTAACGGAGAGCATTTTCTGCCCTAAGTTTCTTAATTTTTCTTAAATAATCAGTCACATGGGTTTGATTTCTGAAGTAGATTGATTTCTTTATGCAAGTAGTTGGTAAGAAAATCACTGTAGGAAGTTGAACAAATGACCAGTTCAGGTTACCAATGTGTCTGTTCAAGTATATGGAGACTGAGAATTGGGTTGACAATGTGCATGCATTCTCTGAAAAGAGATCAGTGAAGAAAAGTATCAGAAATGCTTTTTCATTTTTTGTTCTTGACCAAGTTTCATAAATACTTTAATATGAAGTATTTGGTTTCCGATTACCTCAATGTATGGATTTTTTAGGAAAGTTAGTGATGTTTGTGTTTTTTGAGAGGATGTGGGTAGGAGGGCGGTGACAGATGGGAAAGTCAGGAGAAGGTTAGGATATGCTTTTTAAAGGAAATGCAAATAGAAATGTAATTTAAAAATAAAAATGAAAGGATAAAAGAGTTTCTGAGGGATCTGCTGGCTGAATTGGGACGGCTGTGCTCTCAGGCAGGGGGTGGGGTGCAGTGTTTTAGCTTCTGTCACAGGTCCAGAGCTCTTCTTTCTGGGGAGGAGGGAGTTCTGGGTTCTGGCTGGCAGCAGTGTGGTTGGGAGCTGTTGGTGCTCCTGCAGCTCCCGCAGCCTGGCTGTGGCTAAGGGTCCTTTAGGGAGCCTAATTGACCTTGAAATGTGCTGGGAGTGCTCAGGACAAAGTCTCTCCCACTTTAGGGAATTCATTTATTGCCAGTTGCTTCTTGTTCCTAAGCCTTAATTTAATTCCTTTCAAATGCCTCTTTTCAAAAATCCCTCGAACAGCTTCATGGGGATCAAGGGGAAATGGCAACTGAGGTGTTACAGAGGCGGATGCTTGCCTGTGGGGAGGGCTGTAAGGAAGGGAGCCCTGTGAGCAGGGATGTCCACAGGGCATTGTCCCTCTGGGATGCCCTGTGGACCCAGTGCTGCTGCCTCTGTGGGGAACTGGATCCTCATGGACCTCCTTTCCTTTCTGTCACATTGAGACCAGTAGTGGAGCTGAATGGAAAGTGGGAGCTGCATGTTAGTTTTGCTGTAGTTGTTTTACCAAAGCTTCTCTTGTGTTGATTTGGATTTGAAATAGGTGCAGCCACTGTCTCTGTACTGCATAATAGGAGATGAGCAGAGCATGTTTCCAAGATGGCAGCATGCTCCTAAAAATGTTTGTGAGTGTGAAGATGAGATCAGTGTGTGATGTTCTCTTACATGGTGGGGCAGATGTTCAAATCCTCTGCATGTGACTCAGTAGCCATATCTATTCAAGCCTTTGTTTCTTCTGCTGCAGCTGTTCAGGTGAAGGCACTACAATTCTTGTATTCCAGCTCCATGGTAAATTACACAGATTTTGCAGATCCCAGTACCTGTGTTCCTTTAGCTTCTGGGATAAGAGAAGGAGAATTTGCCTAAAGCAGTGGGGTGGCTGAATACAGCATGATATGTGGGAGTGGGATGGGTGAGTGGAGTGCCTTGTTCCCTCCATGAATTCCTCAGGAGCCTGTGACTGTTCATTCCTCATCCTCTGGCCTTTCCTATGGAGAGGGGAGAGCTTCAGAATTGGTCAAGCTTTCTGTTCAATTTTAAGTCTGAAGTTACTTGACACAAATTTTTAACTGGTTTTCTCCATTATTACATTCTCACTATAAGCCATAGTGCAACACTGTTGCCTATTTCAGGATGACATTTTCAAGTGGTTGTGTCTTTTACATTTTACTTTAAAAAGCCCTCTTTGTCTCCTCCTGCCAACTTGTTTCTGGACTAGACCCACCTATTTATACTAAGAAGTGATGCCAGTTTGTGCAGAATTACTTCATCACAGAATCTCATTTCAAATGGTTTAATACGATGTCAGGAGTGGAAGATGTGTGCTTTGTCTTGTTACTTCAAGAGTAAACTGCTTAATATTACCTACCAGAGTGTCATGTGACTGCTGGTAGTTTAGTTAAATGAACTGCTTTTCTGGCTGAGGTTCAGCTCCTCCTGTTTCAACTACTCACCTCAGGACAAAAAACCTACAAGAGAGCTGAAGAGGAACTTTTTGTGAGGATGTGTAATGACAGGACAAGGAGGCATGACTTCAAATTGAAGGACTGTAGGTTTAGATATTAGTAAGAAATTCTTTACTGTGAGGGCTGTGAGCCACTGGAACAAGTTTCCCAGAGAAGCTGTGGATGCCCCATCTCTAGAAGTATCCACTTTGGGCATCCTGGTCTAGTAGGTGTCCCTCCATGGCAGAAGGTTTAAAATTAGGTGTTCTTTCAGTCACTGTTCTGTGCCTCTGTGATTCAATGTGGTGCTCATTGCACAGCCAGAAAATTCAGGCACACTCGTCCATTTCCATTCTGAGGAGGGATTTGGATCATAGTGTACCAAGCAGCAATTGACTCTGCTCAGGTTTAGTAAAGGAGCTCTGTAGAAGTCCCCTCTGGGTCCATCCTTCCGTGGAAGCTTGATTTAGTCTTTGTGCATGGGTCAGCAGTGGCATTTTGGGTGTGGCAGATTTTGACCATGAGGTGGGAGATGCTCGCACCTGGGAGCCCTCCTGAGTGGTTCCTGTTCCCAAGGATCCATGAGTCTGCCTGAGTGCACCTTTGTGCACAGTTGCTCATTTTTCATTAGGTAGTGATTTGATTAGATAAAAATAAAAGTTGCTTGAGCATTCACTTTTGCAGTGATGCATAACAAATTTATGCAGATTCAAATAGGACTAATCTGCATGCAAAATATAAAATGTGATTACTAACCCGTATGCACCTGTACTGAAGTTTAATTGGGTACAAATATGAACAGGAAGAGAGAAACCTAACAAAATGTACAGCCTTGAATTTGGATATGAATAAATGCAAGGAGATCTTTATAGTGTTAATGATGATTCAGGTGTTTCCGGAGTAAATTAAATCTTTCAGTAATTTAAGAACACTTACTCTTTAATTTACACCAACTTTATTAAAAAAAAAATACAGTCCTGTTTTCTGCAGACTTTCCACCATTTACTTCCTTTAGCTGTATTGTTCTAATGGCATTCAGTTCATATCCAGGATCACCCTGAAAACACAGACCTTGATTCTGATCATGTGTAAATCAGTTGACAATGGTTGCAGTTTCCTTGACATAAAGGAAACATTATCAGTGCTAACAGTGCATTGGGAGGTCAGGACTTAAAGTCAGGAGAGCTTTAAAGAACATGTTATTACTCATTCTCATAATAATTTTGGTGGTGTTCAGTGATTCGTTCATCTAACACTGCAGCTTGTGTTCAAACACTGTATTAGAGAATGTCACTTGCCTGTGAAGGTCTCCATGGCCCAGGGAGGTTGGATGTCAGTGGAAGTGCATTTCAGCTGGTGTTTCTTCCTTCCAGGATGCTCTGAGAAGGCTAATGTTAATATTCCATGGTTAAGCAGAGAGCAAATTCAGGTTGTAGAAGTGAATGAGTTATGAGAAAAAAAGCTGAAAGTCAGTTGTCTCTACTGGCTTCTCCTTTTTGGGACACATACCCAAGGGGAGACTCCAGCACTTGTAGTACCCATCTTCCAAAACCAGAACCCATTTAATTTCTGCAGTGAAGTGAGTGGAAAGTATTGGGGCTGGTGCCATTCCTGCACTGAAAATCTGGCATTGCTTGAGCCAGGTTTTGTCTCTCACTGAAGGGGAGCACGGCTAGTGCACGGTGTGGGCACCATGATCATTATAAAGTAATATTACTGTCTAATACTTACTCATTTCTAATAGCTACTTCCATGTAGAACCTTCCCCAAGTGGGTTTCTTGGGGACCAGGCTCATTTTGACGAGAGAGATGCTGTGATGAGGACAGCTATTCTCAAGAGAACCTCCCAGGTAAACATTACATGTTGTGAACACCAGCAGTCGCAGCTGAGCCCTGCTGAGCCCTCTGGGTTAAGAACAGCTCTTGCTAAGAGATTTCTGACACGTTTTGATGGAGACCAAATGTAAGTAGCGGGAATGCTTTAAGTAAACCGAGCTGACATCAAATAATCAAAACCACTTAACACTGTGACACAAAGTGACAGCTTCACAGAATTTCAGAATTTAGGTTGACACTCTGTCCTGTGCATTAGTGGGTACACGAGCAAGCAGTACCATGGCATGGGTTAGTTATGGAGTGTCAGGATTTCCTCTGAGTGGCTGTGACACTGTGAGGCTGGCCCATGACCCTGGTGTTGTTTTTAAGAGGATATATTTTATACATTTGTATAGAAATGAACAAGGCCGTGAAAAGGTGTTGTGAGAGCAGGCTCCCAGTGGAGCCTTGTGTGGGAGAGTGGCTTGGGCTGTTTGCTGGAATGACCTCTGTGCTCCTTGAAAGCCATGTGTGATGAGAGAGGGTTTGTGACTGGAGCTTTGCTATGCAAATCCATCCTTGTTTAATAGGAATATCCCCAAATGACTGTATGGGGAGCGATAGGTTCAGATTTCTCTTGAAGTTACTCATCCAAGACCTCTCCATTTGTACATATTTCCCAGAGGAAACAGCCTCTATTACTTCCTTTAAGCAATTACCCAGTATATATGCTACCCACAACAGCTGCTGCTTGCAAGAACCTTCATTTTGTTAATATTACCTTTGCCAGAAAATATTCAAAACAGAAAATGAAGTATCTGTAGTGGTGTGTTCAACTCAGCAGGAAGCTGCATTGGTGCCAGAGCAGAGTGAGACAGAATTGTAGAGTTCTGTACCAAATAAATTATTAATCTTTAACGTGCAAAAAGAGGAGCTGTAGGAAGAAAGAATGGCATGATCTGGCAATGCTTGCAAGCACCTGTGAGTCTTGGGGCTATATTGAGTTTCCAAGAAATATCTTTATGTTCTAGACCCTTAAGAAAATAACACAGTGAGGGAGCCACCTAATCAATTTATCCACTGCCAAGCACAGTGCTGGCTTTACCAAGCCCTGCCACATCTTGGTTATCAACTGTTTGATCAGGCAGATGGGAAAGGGCTTTATTCTGCACTGCCATCTGCAAGGATTCAGAGTTAGTAGTGAACTGAAGGCACGAATAAGTTGTTCCACTGCAAGAGCTGATAATTGCTAATCAGCAAATGAGTAAGTGACTTGAAAGCAGCCAAATGAGAATGTGTAAGTGTTGTAGGTGAATAGGCTCTGAGAGGTCAATGTTCAGGGAGTATTCATTGGGCATCAGGTTCCTCTGACAGCACTGGACCTTTCAGAAGGCATTTGCTAGTGTCAGAATGGTATTTTAGAGAGGTTAATGAGCCTTTGAGGAGAATGGAGGAATTTCTTAATGGAAAAGGGGGAAAAAAGTGTACTGATGAGAAAAGGAGTTGAGAAGGCAATGAGGAAGGCTTGTAATTTCTGTGGTTTTTCTGTATTTAGGTGGACTGTGCTCTAGTATCTGCAAACAGTCTGTGAGTATAAATGCTCCAGGAAAAGGTTGTGTTTCAAGACAAAATACTCAGATATTCCTGGCTCAAGTGAGATCATGGTGTATATATAGCTGGATAGAGCTTTGACTGTGTCACTGGCACTGCTTGGGTGACGTGGCATCATCCGGCAGTGCTCTAGAACATGCTCAGGCCATGGAGGTGTGAGGCGTGGGCATGACAGTGAACGTGTATTTAGAGCTTGACTTTACATTTGGGTAGAGAAAAACTGAGTTTTCCATTTTGGTTTACCTAGGGTTTGGGTTTGCAGGGTGGTGTGGGAGTACCCTGAGCATTTACAAAAGGGAATCCAATGAAGTGCTAGAAAGTCACCATAGAAACATTAATGTGTGGAGAGTATGACAGAATTGTTTCTGTAGATACTTCCTGAGGTTTTAAAGGCTGATACTTTTCAGAAACAGTGGAGTGCATCCAATTAATTGAAAAAGGAAGTTTCAGAATATTAGATTTGTGTAGGTGTGTGGAGGGATGGAGATGCTTTTGGAGCAAGTCTTCTGCTGTAGTGGGCAAATAGGTCACATACTCCTTTCAAGTTTATCAAGATACCCTGTTCAGAAGCAGTTGGATCCAGGGTCCCAGTGCTGCTCCCTCAGAACCACTGGGCTCTACTGACTGGACACTTTTTCGTACCCCAAAGGTTTCCATGGTTTCTTGGAGCAGTGTAAATGGCTTTTCTGCCTTCCTGGATTTTTCCCCTGTTATGATTATGAGTCCATTATTTTGCTACCTTCATCTTGTAAAATTGAATCTCGATTTAGATTATCCTTCTTAGCACTTCTTTCAATGTGAATTTCTCAGTCAAGGGTGACTGGAACTGTGCAGTTTCCCCCATCAACTTGTCATGTTCCATAGATGCATGAAGTCTGGCAGTAGACATGTCCAGGGGCCCAGGGTACATTTCTTTTTGGCAAATGCTTCAAGGTGATTTTTATCTGAGTTCCTTTTAAAATTAAATGAATTGTCCTTTATAAGAGGTCAGAATTGTTATTAGTTCTCGTGTCCAATGCTGTGAGGGAATATTAAGCAGTAATTAACCATTACATCTGTTTAAAATTCCCATGCCAGTTCTCCTTCCATAACAAATAACCTCTTGCTCACTGGCAATTTCTGTGGTTAAATGATACTTTGTGTATCTTGTTCTGGAAGAGTAGAGAACTCAAAGAACCAACCCTTGGAGGTCATTTTTGCTTGACATTTGCTTTGTGAGTGCTCTTGCCACTGCTCTCTAGAGTTGTCTTACCAGGACATCTGGAAGTTCTGGGGCATTCCTAGGAACAGATGAGGAGCTCAAAGCTTTCAAAAGTTCTTTGATGCAACCAAAAGTTGCTGAGGCAACTGGAAACATGCACGTGACAGCTGGTGAGAACTGGGCTGGGGAGAAGCACACTGAGATTTTTTTCCTGACTTGGAATTTCATCCTGAGTTGCTTTTGGTTTGGTTTTTTAAACTGATCACTGTAAGGTCCTGTAGAGCCTTTGAGGTGTGTTGATTGCTCAAATCAGTACTGGCCCTATCTTTGACAGGACTGGTCATCTTCCAGGAATTTCTTTTATTATTTCATAATAAAATATTTAAGACTCCATGTTCATAAAAATTTTCTCCATGAAGCTACTTCTTGACTAGGACAATCACACTCAGTTATCCATCAGCCTCTCAGTTCTTTTCAGAAGTAATGGCTTGACCCAGTTACACAATTCATTCCTCATCATTTTTCTGACTTTCTTGGATGGTCATTTATTTCCTATCTCATTGAATATCAAAATGACCTGTCCTATATTTTTTCTAGCTATTTGGCTCCTGTTGGTAGTGGGAGTTTGTAGAGGTTTGGCTTCTAGTACTAGACAGCTGTGTTCCAGTGCATTTTGTAAGTTCTCACAGGAACTGCTTGGTAATGGTTTTTGTGTTGTGCTGGACTGGTGCTACATGATGCTGCACAGTTAGAGATCCTCATCAGATGCCTTGATTTTAAGCAACCACTGAGCAACATTCTGAAATTTGCTTGCACTGTTTTTTCCCCCCTTCTCCTCTAAATTATCTTGATTATAACCAAATCTTGGTTTTTTTAAATCTTTAAAAATGACTCATTGAGAATTTGCAGTTGCAATGTCATGTTCGCTTATTGCTAATACTTGCTGAAAATTGTATTTTTCTACCCCAATACTTGTCAAAACTGGAAGTGGGTGGGTTTCTTTGTGCCTTGATAAATGAAATCAGTTCCAGTGAATGGCAGTGGGCTCCCACTCTGCATGTCATCCTTGCTGTGAATTTTGAAATGGCATGCATGGTTCTAATACAAATTTTGTCTATGCTGTTATTTTAGTGCTATTTTTTAATATAACATTTACGAAAACATTGGCAATCAAAGAACATGTTACCATTTGTGCTAATTTCAGGAGATGATCACAGGGCTATGTAATTAGCATTGATTAAACAAGGAGCTGAATGGAGAGAGGCTACTTATGAGATGGAAGAGCAGGACATTTTCAGTGCCAGACAAGGAACACTTTACAGTATGTTAATGAATCACGACAGCTGGAGAATTCATAAAGGCCAAATCAGAGATGATTGCTTCTGTTACAAGGCAATAGGTAGGTCACTGGGCATTATAAGACACTCAGAATGGTATCCTGTTGTACTATGGGGAAAGTGAGAGATTTATGTAATGGAAATCCTGTTTCACAGCTCTAATAAGCTTGTTAATAACAATTCAGTCTGTCACGGCACTTAGTAAGGATTTCAGGTTTTGTAATGTAGAATGAGGTAAAAGAGTCAAGTGGAAAAGGAAGAAAGATGTTGAAGGGAACATTTTTTGTGCAGCAGTGTTTGCTATCAGCACCCTTTAAGAGGCTTTCATGGACTGCAGTTTGAAGTCCTGTTGCAGCGTGAAGACAGGGCAGTTCCACTCGTGTTGTCTCTGAGCCACCTGCCCTCCCTGAAAATGTGCTCCAGTAGTAAGGGATTTGGTGGTGGGAAAAGTTTCCTTTTGTCAGTGGGACAAGCTATTGCTGCCTGAAATGGCATGTGCTGAAGCTTTTCTGAGCTCTCACGGGAAAACCCTTGTGCAAACAACTCACAAACTTGTGTATTTCCTCCCTCAGTTTGTAAACAGGGTGCTGTGGGTGGGATTTGATAGGTGCAGGCTGTTTTTCTCTCCTTGGCATTCACCCACCTGCAGATTGATGCTACCAAATGAGAAAGGGGCAGAAATTTAGGGTGTTGAAATCTAGGAATGAGTTTAGTAAGTTCTATATCCCCTTGCAGTGGAGTTCATGCTATGCAGTGTTGCACCTAACTCATTCATGCAGTAGGAATGCCTGAGTTACTGTTTGGGTGAATCTACCCTGATGTAGCAGCCTTGAACCCTTTGAAGTTCATCACCCAAATGAGCAGAGTGCTTACATAATTCCATTTCCCCTGTCATCCTCTTCAGACTTGACTGCCCCTGTAAGCTCTTGGAAGGGCCACTCAGCTCTGCCTTTCTGCTCAGACCCAAAATCCCAATGTCAGGGCAATTCCTGAAGTCAGTTTTCTCTCTGGCCATCAGAAGAACTTTTCCATGAGGATCAGTCTTTCTAATGGATGATTCATCTAGAACTGACCACTTTTATATTCTACACCAGTGTGAAAGTCTTACATTTTTACTATTTGGCATTGTCACGGGATGCAACAGCATCTCTATGAATCTGCACAAAACCCGTCTGCTGAAGGTGCTTTTGTTTCCTCTCTTCACTCAAGTTTTGAATCATATGTGTAACCACAGTTCTGTCCATTCCAATGCTGGTTCAACACTTCAGTGGTGGTTACAGTTGTTTTTGCTTGTTGGTCCGTCTGGGACATGATGCGACATGAACCCTCTAATAACTGGAGAGCAGCCTGGAGCAAAACCTTGCTTGTCTGAGCAGCTCCACAGCTGCAGAAGAGGGGAGGGAATGCAAGATTTTTGGTCAAGGCTTTCTGTGATTGATCCTTTTCTCCTCATTAACCCAGCTCTTGGAATCTCACAGCAGTTTTGTGTGTCAGAAACCCTTTCTAGGCTTGTCTGCAGAGAGCAAGGGCTGTGTTTTCTGTCAGAAGCTGACTTCAGTGATGCAGCACAGCCTATCTTTGCTCTTGCTTCCAAGTCACCTGCTCATTTCTGAACTATGCAATGTATTGATAGAGGTGAGCACCCAGGAGCTTACTCCAGGTTGCTTGTGCACTGCTGTGCTGGGTTTTCCTGCCTCGGATCCAGCTAAAGGGGGAAGTCTCTGGGTTGTGGAGGTTGTGCAGATTTTGGTCTGTTGCCTGTTCCAAGTGAGGTCTTTTTACTAGGAAAAGTCATGCTGATGACTTTTCCTAGTAAAAGGTATCAGCTGTCAGCTTCACCTTTTTCTATCTTTAGTTCTTCTTTCCTTATCTTTTCTCCTTCTTGAAGGAGTATGATGACATAGGGTTGTTCCCTAATTGCAGCAGAAGCCTAGGTGGGGAATAAATTAAAGCATGAACAAACAGGAATCTGCTAGATAAACATTTAATTTTTGCCTGCCTACTTCAATTTTAAGTCCCAGAGGACCAACTTCCTTCTATCACTGAACCTCATTATAGTTTTATCTCTGGTTTTATAATAAAATCAAAAGCATTAAGCAACTGGAGCTGTCCTAGGCTATTTAGGATCGATCCAGGTAACCACTAATTGCAGTTTGCCTCCCAAATGCTGTGGAAGTTGAAGGTCTTTTGCTTTATGTGATGGTCAAATATCTTCTTGAGACAGTGCACAAAGCAAAGTTAATAGCGACCAGGGTTATTTAATATCCTAAATAAGGATACAGAGGAGGAAGTGGAAAGCAATCTGGCAGCATCTTCTGAAGCTGCTGACATGGTTTTGTTACAAATTAAATGTATCAGAGTGAATTAGAAAGGGGAAAAAAAGGGTTGCAAATGTTCAGAAAATTTGGACAGTGAATTTAGATTGGCTTGTATAAATGGCGATTTTCATGTTTTCTGTGGAACTGGTTCATGTGGTTCCAATTATTCATTTAAGTTCCATATTATTATCTTCAGTTTCCTGAGTGCATGATTTATGTATCTAAGACTATTAAAGCCAAATGCTCAAATTGAAATTCACTGCACATTGATTAAATTGGCTGTATGCATTACTTAAGTTAAATAAATTACGTATGTTAAAAAATGACTCTAATAGTTACAATTTGCAATTCGAATGACCTATAAACCAAGGATTATTTGCCAACAAAATGTTTGAATAATATTGAGTAATGAATATATTAGAGAATTTCATGAGTTCATCACAATCAAGGAATAAGGAAAAAATACTTATCAGATAATATGTAAGTATTTGTTCAGTGGAAAATCAAATTCACAACAGGTTATTTGGAAAATCGAGCTGAATGTCAAGGATGCATGAATGAATGAGGTGTGATGAATGCACCTAATTGCACATAATACTGTTCTAAGAAGGTTAGCTTTCTGCAAATATGCATCTTCTTTCTGTGAAGAAAGAGGAAAAATTGAAGACCACGGTCGTGCTGCATCCGCAGAAGGTTTTAGTGGTGTGGTTCAAGTGCTCATTCCTTCTTTGCTCCAGAATTAAAACACAATCCAGGCTGAATCTTGTCTTGCTGGTGCTCCCCTCTTCTCTGCAAACCTGATCATGGGCTCCCTGTTTGTCTGCTCGAGTGCTGAGGTGTCGGGGGCTGCTTCTTTCACCCAAGGGAATTTAGGTCTTCTGGGAGGGCAAAACTGCTGTGTTGAAGCTTTTTAAAAGGAGTTGATGGCTAAGGGATGGTCTCATTTTTTTTTCCAAAAGTTGGTTTCTGTCAAGATATTTCTGTTTCGGGTGCTGCTGTTAAAATGGAGTATTGGAATGGGTGGGTCTTGCTTTATAAAGCTCTTCTCTTATTGTTTGCTCTAGTCGTTTTGAAAACAAAATTGTACTCTAAAACCTGTGGGCTGTTGAGTTTTTAGTATGATGGAAAAATTATACAACAAACCCAAACAAGCACAGACTGTCCCTTCCCAATCAAACCAAACTATTTTTTTTCATTACCAGCTTCCAAATTTCCAAATGCCAGCAATTTTTGTATATCCAGCCTCCTTGTAACCTTCTCCAAGAGGAACCTTTGTGTTTTATAAACTTTCCCAACTGTTTGTGTATATAGCAATAGCAGTAATGAAAGGTATGGAGATTTATTTTAATGTATAGAAAAAGCAGCTTTTTTTTTGTTTTGTTTTTTTTTTAATCAAAAGTTTTATCTGTAGGACATGTGAAAACAAGTACTTTAAGAGATGAAGTGCTCAGAAAAATTAACAACAGATTGTATGGGGCTCTTGAAAGGTCACACCAGTAATGATTGTATTAAGAGGAAAAGGGCATGTTAGCAGGAAATGAGCAAAGATGGATGTCAAATCTTGGATGTTAAAGTATTTCATTTCAGTCTAATAGAGAAATCTCTGTGCATTACTGAAGATGTGGTGTTCCTTATCACCTTCCATCAGCCCTCATTAATTTCTGGGAAAATGTAAAAGGCAAGATTAGTTCCAGTTGACTGAGGAGTGGAACCTTTTGGCATTTCTTTCCTACTTCTTGCATGTTCACCTTGAAATTTATTTGGTCACAGTGGGAGACAGAAGGGTATGTTAGTGTCTGTTGTGCGGTTGACAAGACACACAGGACAAGTGTGTTGGCCTTTTGTTTGTTGGGTTGGTTGGTCTGTTGTTTTTTAAAACATCCCTGTATGTTTGTTTATCTTTTCCTACCTGGTAAAAAGAAATGAAAAGGGATTCTGAGCTGTTGCAGTCTTGGATTTTAGGTACTGCTGCAGGATTGCCTAAGCAGCCTAGGCTTGTGAATCTGGCCAGAAACAAAAGATGCCACAGTTGTGTTTCCCCCTGCTCTTCTCACTAATTGTAATGTTCTTTATTCCACACCACCACAGTCTCTCCAAAAAGCGTTGTGGCGGGTCTAAAAAATAATTTATTTGTTGGAATAGTACTTGGCAATATTGCTGAGTTCTGAGCTCAGCAAAGATCAGAGATGTGCATATGGAGAGCAGCAGCTGAAATACACAGTGCAATAAAATATGAGCAGCATTTTTTATTTTCCATTTATTTTCATTATTTCTATCAAGTAAAAATCTTGTGGGAGGAGTGGGTTAAATACTTGTTTTTGAAGTTTTCTTTAAAACTACGTTTTTGCTGACTCTGCAAATCAGGCATCTCTAAATGCTATTGCAGTCCTCTGATAGTGAAGGGAATTGTATTTCTGTCCTGTGAAGTACCACATGCCTGACTATATTTGTTATCTTTCACTGTCATGGAAGTGTATTTGAATAATAGAATCTGCAAATACAGTTTAGGTAAAAGAGAACAAAATATGAATATGAACAGTTCTGTAAAAGCCCTTATAAAATAAATAGATTTTACTGTAAGGAAAGTGGAGGCCTGATATTATGTGGTGTTGAGTCCCCTGTATATTAGTGGCAGTCAGCCCTTCTGAATTCTAAATCATAAAGTGACTTAATAGTCAGCAGTGGGGCTGTAACTTCCAAAGGACCCTGTTCCCCCTATTATATTTAAACTGCTACCCCAACAGTAATGGTATGTTGTGAAGATTAGGCAAGCTCAACATTTAAATTTGAAATTAATTTTATTTGTTACATTTAATTAACTATTATAATCCATAAAGTGTGCTGTGTAAAACACACAAAATGAAAATAAATAACCATCTGTGGCAATTTAACATCTCTTCTGTGAATAAAATAGAAATGAAAGAGGTGGCTTTATCTTGCAAATTTACCCTCGAGGTAAAAGGTAATTCCCGAAATCTGGCTGCCAGTTAGGAAAGTGTAAACCTTCGTGCATGTGCTCTAGCTGGGGCTCTTTCTCTAACGTGGGGCTGCTTTTACTAAGTTCTTAAGAGAAACCTGTTAATTTTGATGAAACTTCTTGTACCCGGAAGTAAATAAAGATGTATGTACTGGGAAGTGCTGCCTCATTTCAAATGTGGTCTTTGTCAGAGCCTGCTGGACTCCGTGGAGAAGACTCTCTCTTGTTTATATGCTGCTTAGAGCATATTCTGAAAAGTGTTCACAATATGGATGTGTCTGAGTTAACAGAGGGCAGCAGATGCACGCTGGGGGTGGCTCTCATTCCAGGTGGTTGTAGCACTGCTAGGAATCCAGAAGGTGCTCATTAGAGAGAAAGCTATTGCAGTAATTTCTGATCATAAGACATGGGATCCATCCTGGCAGAAAAAGATCTGTGCTTGTCATGCTAATTTTATAGAAATGTTTTTGTTTAATGTAATGGAGCTTCAGGTACTGCAGGTTTTACAACAGTCTCCACCCAGATACTGAATTGTTCAGCTCCAGGAAAGTGTGAGAGAAAAGTCTGGGCTGTGCAAGAGGTGGATGACTTGGGGATGAAGTGTTAAAACCTGATCTCAATTCTGACAAGGGAACTGTGCTGAGGATGAGCCAATGTGCCCTGCCCAGGTGAGCTCTGGACTTGCTCTGCCAGGTGACCTCCTCATGTGGTAGGGTCAGTACCTTCAAGGCAGGCTCAGGACTTCAGTGCCTGTCTGATACAAACCCCGTTGAAATAAGGTTTTTCACTTTAGGCAGTGGACTGACTCTCATGTTTTTGTGTGCTCTGAAGATGTTATAATCTTTAAAGTCCTGTATCTGATTTAAGGGTAAGGATAAGGGATATTTGGGTCTGTTGGTTTCTATAAAATGCAACTTTACTTTAGTCACTCAGTTAATCTAAGTTGCTTGAGACTGCTAAGGCTGGTTGGAAAGAGCAGGTAGCTTAAATTGCTGAAAGAGTAAAACTCAACTTGATGTGGAAGTTACAGAATTCACTGCACTGTCCAAAAGTGGCACAGTAGTAGTGAAAAATCGCTTTGTGTGCTGATGCTTTCTAAACTCATCTGTTCTGAAAGTGTCCCTCTGTGATGACAGATTTGAAGGGAGAAAAAAAGCTTTGCCTTTGGAGAGTTTTGTAAGCGGGTGGAATATGTTGAGCCCTGGCCCCTGCGAACAAAGCTCAGCAGTGCTGGCACCTCGACTGGGCTGTCAAATCCATTAGGGGGGTGTGAGCAGAGCAGTGCAGGAGCCTCTGAAAACTTGAGCTCGAGAGAAACATTAACATTAATGTCAGCAGGACCAAATCTTCCCACCTATTAACTTGCCTGAACTCGGAGGCATTTGTGCTGCAGCTGGATTTAGCTCCGAGGCCCTGCGCCTGTCACTGGCTGCAGGAGCTGAGTGCCTCTTGCTTGGTTCTTCCCAGCCTCCCTTCCAGCCCTGCTTGGGAAGTGTGCCCAAGGGGTGCTTGTCCTGTCAGGCCAGGGCAACTTTACCTCCCTTGCCTTCATCCTTTGGGTTTATTTTCTGAAACTGTGGTTGCTGGCTTGCACAAAGATTAACTTCTGTTGTGCTTGGCTCTTCACATGAGTGTTTCTAGATTGTCCTCCCTTTCTAACTCTCATAGGTTTCCTTTTGTATTTGTTAATCACAAATATCTTGTGTTTCTTTATTATTAAAAAAATAAGGATGGGCTTTCAAGTCATTAGAAAAAATTAAAAGCAAATGAACTGCAGTGCCTCTCATAAAACATGATTTGTCCAAAACCAAGCTGGAAACTTCATTTTTCTCATCAAAATTAACTGTATTTCTTGACACAAAGAGGTTAGAATATTTAAGTTCCTACTTGTAATAAATCCAACTTCTGCCTTCTTTGCTTACACTATATTCAGAGCAATTACTTCTCATTTTTAAGGAAGGCTATTAAAATACTGCTTTGAGAATATTTTTAACCTTATAAGAGATATCCTGTTGTTTTCTGTTCTGCTGTGGAGAGGTGTTTCCTGTGCCTCTCTTGAGTTGTGCTGGCTTTTGCAGTTTTGCCAGGCTGAAGTGTGAAAACAAGGCAGCACTAGGCAAGGCAGAAGGATGCCCAGGCAGGGGCAGTCCCAGCAGCTGCTGCTCTGCTGTGTCCTCGGCAGTGCCAGAGCCCTGGAGAGCCAGGCTGGGCTCTGTGGGGCAGGACAAGGCATATGTGTGAGCAGGAGATGGCTTGGTCCCAGCACCAGCTGTTGTTGACTGTCTCTCTGCTATCCCAGCCCCAGCAGCAGGAACAGCAAATCTGGCTTCTCATGTGTCTCCCTCAAGCTGGAACAACACAGGCTTCATCCATGGGCAGCAAAATTCAATTTTGCCTGCACGACTGGAGACTTTTAGCAGGGCTGATGTGGCAGCTGCTGCCTGCCCTGATGCTGGTGTGAGCTAAAGAAGGAGATGCTCTACAAGTGCTGCTTAATGGTTAAATCTTGTGTAGCACAACCACATTCAAAAGTGACCTTGCTAGGATGTGTACAAGACTACAATCCCTTGTCCTCACTATCTAGCTAAAGTGTGTTGTTCCTCCAGCTAAATTTTTCTAGACACTCCAGAAGAAGGATTGGGCTGAATACTGGGTGGCCAAATGGAAATCAAAATGCCATTAGAGCATGTGAAAAAGCTCTTTCTCTCTTTTGGCTGCACTTTAATGGGGTTGCTGTGGGTGCCTTTGCTCTGGGAAAGTGCACATTCAGGCTGTGACTCAGACTCCTTGAATGGGTTTGTGGTCTGCAGGGACAGTGAGCAGCTCAGGAAGAGACAATTTTCTTTTTCCTCTTGTGTATTTCTTAGAAAAGCATAACAAAACAACAACAACAACAACAATTTCCTGTCCTCAGCTGCAGAGTGTGATGAACTCTGGTTGAAATGCCAGCTGTATTCACTTGTGTTTTCCCTCCTGTGCCATCTCTTCAAGCAAACTTTTACAGCTGCTGATTGCACAAAGACAACAGACATAAGCTGATGTGCTGCTGAAGCTGCTGCCTAATGCTGATGGGTATTTCAGGGCTGCAGCCTGTTGAGTGTATGTGATAATTGGTTTCCCTTTTGGTGTTTGAGGACAGAAGATGCAATTAGCATGTCCAGCATATTTTTTTTCATACATTCTCAAAATTACAATTCTTTTTAGGAACACCAAGAAGTCTTTAAATTGGGAATTGGTTCTTACATTGTAAAGTACCTTTGCCTTCTGAGCACCAGAAGAAGTTTCTTGCCCTAGCAGCTGCTCTCTTGGTGTGTTTGAATTCAGTTGTGGAAGTCACAAGTGCAAGTACAAAATCCTATTGAAGTACACCAAAAACATTAAAGGTACTCTGCAAAGCTCTTGAGACTTGGAAGTTACACCAAAGAATAGGTGCCAGCCCTCAATTCATCTTTCAGGAAAGGCTTGAGGAGCTTGTAGGTGGATGATGGGGAATATTTACATGTTAAGCATCAGGTAAGGTTACACAGTATACTGAAAACAACTTGCGTTGCACTTCCAAGTTTACCAACATCTGATTTCTAGCACCTTGCCTCTTCTGAACAACAACACAGCCAGCCTACACTGCAATCTGTCCATCTGAAGGCTGCATCTGAGGAGAAAAGAACAAAATGTGAGTGATGTATGGATTGCACATATCTGTGCACAAGTCTCTGTGAGTATTTAAGGCAGTTTTCCTTAGTAGAGAGGACTGGAGGCTTTCCTGGGGTGCTGGAGGGAGGCTGGTGAGATTAAAGGCTGTATGCCCATTTCTCACACATCCTGGGTTTGGGAGGACACCCCCAAACCTTGCTCTTTCACCTTGGTCACTTCACCAACCTGCCTTTAAAATGGCACCATTCAGCAACAGCCACTTCAGATTTGTTCAGTTACTGTTCTAATTACAGACAGAAACTCTTGTCTCAGAGATCACTGTATGGAAACTGTCAAATGCTGACATTTCATGGCAACGATGGGAGCTGGAGATCTGTTTTGGAGGGGTTCCTAAAAATACTCCATAAAAAGTGAGTTTAAGATGTATTACTGCTATACGCTTTAAAAATCTTCTCCGTCAGTGAATTTAATGTTTCATTAGAAGCTACATATCCTACAATAAAAGAAAAAAGTGAAAAGTAGAAATAAAATACAGTGTTTGTGTTCATTTAGCTGTTTCTTTAGAGTTATTACTAGCAAAGCAAATTTGAAACAAACCCTATTAGGACTTGTAGTCCTCTCTGTAGAACCCTAAGCCTGGCATATAGCCATTAATTTACCAACTTTGAAAGGATTTTTATCTAATATAAAGAGAGATGAGTAAGAGCCTGCACGTCATTGCAGGCACAAAGATGCAATTTTGAAGACGTTATCTGAAGCCCCTTTGATACAGCCTTGGTGCTCTGTGGAGAGGAAGAGGCACTCAGAGCTTTGCTCACTGGGCATCGCAGTGAGCCCGCCCTGCTATGCCAGGGAGAGGGATGAGAAGAAGGCTGGGCTCTGGCAGTGTTGGCTGGAAGATTCCTGTGCACAGCTCCTGCTTAGGCTAACGAGAGCTGGTGCTTGGAGTGTCAGATGTGTTACTGAGACGATGGGAAGGAATGAGGGAGCAAAGGGGAACCTTTGCCTAATGCTTAGCAATGCACAACAGACAGGAGTCAGTCACAGCTGGAGGTGGCTCATCTCTAGGCACACTTGAGGGTTAAAATCTGCCAGTAGTTAGCTGAGCTGGGCCTAAGTGGGGTCAGGGGACTGTGCATTGACTCCAAGGGATGACAGGGCTCTGCACTGCACAGGTCTCAGTGAGCTGATCCAGAGAAAATCCAGAGGCAGTGACGTGGTTGGGCCCAGGAGGAGGGTGATGGTAATGCTGTGTACAGGCTGCCTGTTTGCTGCTTCTATTTTCAGTTAGTTTGGTTTGGAAACAAGATTTTAAGCAAAGAAGGTCCTGAGCATCAAATTGTGCTATGGAGGTGTGTGGTGGTAGGCGTGCAGAATCTGGGATTGCCTTGAGCCAGGAGGGGAGAGGATGGATCCCATTAATTGGCAAAGCTAAGGTGCAGTTTGGGGAGCAGCAAATATTGGGCCTGAGAAGGGTGGCTGGGAGAATCCTTCTCTGTCCTGGAAGATGTTGAGATAGTCAGAAGGAAGGAGAAGGAGAAAACCACTATAATATAATTTCCTCTATTTAGCAAGATAAATATTATTAAATGTCACAGATGAGTAAGGTAGGGTAAATTTATGTCAGAAGAGTGGCTGGGGCTGCTCTTGTGCCCCGGGTTTTGTGACTGAGCAGGCTGGATATGTGGGAAGAGTCTCATCCTGCTGGGCACCCTGCAGGTCATGTTTGTCAGCTCAGCCATATTCAACCTAGTCTGGCGCTGGACATGCAGCATTCTCGTTTTTTACCTGCAGGGAAGAGCCTGTACATCCATGCTGGGCCATTTGTAAGAGGAGAGCTCTCTTACCTTGTGTATTTTGTCACCTGGGAGCAGTGACATTGTCAGATACCAGCGTGTGCAGTGTGCATGCAGGTGCTTGGTGTTTGATGGCTGCATTCAAGTGTTGGTGCTTTTGAATAATGTCTTCTTGTCCTGAAGGTTTGATGAACCATGGGTCATGCACAGGAGATGAATTGCCTTCTGCTGTTGGTAGCATCAGTGTTGTTGTTATGAACTGTGCTTCCTCACCTTGCAGAGTGGTGGTTGCAGTAGCTTCTTCCTGTATCTCAACTACAAAAAATCGTTTTACCTTAGCTGGGAAAGAGTTAGAATGTGATAAAGAGCTGGAGAGGGAAAGATGGTTTGGAGAAACCATTTTTTGGATGAAAAGAAGGGTGGTGACTGCAGATGCTAGTCTAGCAGTGCTCCAGTTGCATAAAATAGGATAAGGGCGAGAGGTAGATAAAGGCAACTTGTAATCTTCCTTCAAAATTTGTCAGAATGGTGGGATTTAGCATACTAGTTCTTTCCTAATAGAAAAGGATTGGGATTATTTATCTTTCATCAAGATTATGACATTGTTCAGACTTTTTTTTTTCTCGCACCTTTTTTGTGCCTTAAAAAAAATCTGGCTGTGTGGGCTGGAATAGCTCTGAAATGCAGCCAACTGGAAGGCTGTAAACTAACTTAAAGCAGTAATTTTATAAAGCTGAAATAGTAGAAATCCTGAGAAAAACTAGTTTTGCATTCACATCCTGACATCTGTGGAGTGTGTGTGTTAATGTGTTTGTCAGAGCACACCTGGCTGTCCTCTAAACCAGGTGAGTGAGGTTTGGTTTTCAGTGAGCTCCCTCTGCCCACCCGTCCTGCCCCAGCTGTGGGGCTGGCTGTGGGCTGCTGGCACCGTGGACACCACTGGCTTTTGTGGCTTTTCAGCTGGTACTGAGCCTTGTCCTGGCCACTGAGGTGACTTTTGCCTCTGCACGAGCCCCTGTCTTTCCTGGCCTATCCCTTATGGGTGAGACCCTCAGCCTTTTCTCCTGGCATTTCAGATGTTGTTTGAAAACATCTCACCTTGTTTATTCTTGAGATGCATCTGAAGATCCTGCCACTTACATATATTCCATAAATTTCCTTGTTCTGACAAGAGTGTGACCTTTGAAGAAGCAGTCGATTCTTGCCTTTATTGCAAAGCATCTTTTTTTCTTTCTTTTCTTCAGCGTTTCTGAAGTTTCCTGTTTGTACTAATGACTTGACACCCAAACAGGTCAATGTCTTGCTGATTTGTTCTGATCTGTGTATTCAGCAGGAACCAGCTTTTTCTAGTGAAGAGTTGTGGGGGGAGAGGAAATCCTACGCCTCTTCAGAGGATTCTTGGCAGGTGTAATCACAGGATTTGTGATTCATGTCCAATATCCGCGAGAAGAGCTGACATCTTAGGGCAAGTCACAGATATTAAGGGGGCTAAGTAAAACCTGCTTTTGATGTTTGTGGATTTCTCTCAGCTAGATCAAAAGTGAAGTTGTTAATTCAATTGATCAAAACTCCAGTCCCTTTCCACACTAGACTTACTGGGTTAAATGCTGTCTTAATCAGCTCAAATCTCTCCCTTTTCCTTCTGCAAGGTACCACAGAACTTAGATCTGTAATTTTAGTTTGTTGCTAATGTAGAACAGGATGGGACTGCTAGAGGAGCTATAAAGATCGAGGTAGTAATTACATGTAGTCCATCATATTTCATGGTGAAACCTGGCTGTAGGTTTTTGCCTGTGGAAGGTTTTCAGGTCTGTGACTACTGACACTCCTCGATTTTAGCCTCTTCCTGTGCTGGCATGTTACATTTTTCTGTCTGGTTCCTTTTGTTGATACTCACAGTGTGTCTGTGCTGGTTGTGCTTTGCCTGAACTTGGATGGAGCTGCAGGACTGGATCTGGTTCTCTGTTACCATTCTTTGTGTTAGAATGACTCTGTTAATTTCTGTTTCACTGATTTCTCTAGTTTAGAAATCTTCAGTACCATAAGCAGGTAACTGTGGGAAGGGTTTTGGAGTCCATCTGCATTGCTGAAATTTAAATCCCCACGAGGGTCCTTTCTTAGCAGCTTTACAGTAACAGGAGCCTTGCCTGCAGGGAAGGTTGCAGGATCTGTCCCTAATCACCTGGGGTATTCAGCTGCAGTGGTGGCACAAGGTCATAGAGGAAGGGAAAACTTTTCATTTGGAAATCACAGCAGCTGCTCAAACACAGGAGTATGTTCCTTTTTGAGAGATTCAGCTTTGGGTGAAGGCTAGCATTTTTGGCAGAGGAAACAGGGTGAAGGGGCTCCCATGAGGTACAGGAGCAGCGATTCCAGAGTGCAAGGGAATTTCAGTGGAAAGTGTCAGGGTTAAGTGTGATAAAGAAGAGAGGATGTATAGAATAGTCTTGGAGGCTTTTCTAGAGAGAAAAGGTATAAAACCTCAAATCCTGCTCCTGGGGTGGTTTTTGAAGACTTGTTGAAGCAAAAGAAAAACCTGGAAAATGCAGGTTTCAAGCAGTTCTTGCATCTCGTTCAGCAGGAGCTGAAGCATGAGGGAGCTCAGGGATGCAGGGCAGTGCCTGTGAGCCCCTCTGTGTGGGGATTGTGTCTTTCCTGGTGTGCCAGAAGCTGGAGCCTCTCCCTGAACATGCCAGTGGCACTGCCAGGGCAATGTGTGCCAGAGCAGGGCCGTGCTCAGGCTGTTCATTGCACATTAGAATTTTCAAACAAATTGATTATAGCATACTTTTAAAGAAGAAACAGATAAAATGTGCCAATGCCTATTTATTTTAAAGCTTAAAGTAGGCTATGATGTGACCAATTTTTTTTTTACATCTGTTTAATTAATTTAACTCTAATGCTGTCACATGATGCATTTTCCATAGCTAGAGGCCTGCTGTTCACTGTACAGGTTGTCTCCACTTTGACAGCTCTGTATCTTCAATGTCAGGCACCCCTTTCTTGAGTCAGAGTAGATTTACAGATTCTATTATACTTCTATTGAACAGCTCTTAATCTGGGGAGAGGAAAACATGCTGCAACCAGCATGTTTTATCCTCTGCCTTTAGTGTTTGAGCCCTCTTTGGCAGGGTTGGACGTTGTATTACAAATAGTCCTCTACCACCTTGGTCTTGAACAGTAAAAATGCCCATAACCCCATAAATGCTGGAGGTAGTGGTTTCTGTCACTCTCAAGCACAGTCTGAATAAAAACTAGCACAGGCATTAATTGAAGGTTTTTGTCTGGGCATAGTACACAGGCCACTTAATGTTGCTTTCTGCTCTTGTGCTGCATTTCTGTGTTACAATCTCCATGAAAAACAAGAGAGTTGTGAGTCTGAAAATAGAAGCTGTCTTCAGCCCCTTATTGTTTTGGCAGCTTTATTTTTGGCATCACAGTTTTTTTAGTAATTGAAGATTACATGCGTGAAAAAATGTAACTACTCTGCATGAAAAATGACATTTGTTTTGCTTGTATGATTTTGCAGACAGTTACTGCATTATTTAGCCTCTTTTGTGCAGCATAACACAGGATGCTGCCCTTGACCTGTGAGGAACAGCAGTGGCATTGCTCTGTGTGTGTGCACCTTGGTGTAATTAGCAATGTTTCTGTTCTTGTTGTAAGTAGCATAGTATGAATTAGCAGTAAGCAGCAGCATACCAAATACTCCAGGAATGTTATGAATGTGCATAGTCCCTGGTGAATTTTTTCTTTTTTTTTCATGCTTCTATCTTTTAGCTTTCTTCCAAAAGCTGCTTTGACCTTGTATCTACCTTGAGATTCATACTCCTTACTACCTTTTTTTTTTCTAATTTATCCTCGCTGTTAGTTCTTTGAATGCCATTGGCTCAACACTGTGGTTATTCCTATAGCTCAGCAATTCCACCTTGTTTCAGCTGCTGAAGTCCATCTCTCATCTTTCTCTGCTTTTTGTTCATTAAAGAGAAAGAAAAGGTGAGTTTGAATCCATCACTGGGAGGTATGCAGTTGGATTTCATTCTGTCTGAGGAAGGAGAGGACTGCAGCTCTTATGTGCCAATGTAGGTCATGAAAATAAATAATCAGCTTACACATGTATCCACATGCTGCCAGGAAGTAATCCTGCTTAGCATCACTTTATGGGGTTTGGAGTCTTTCTGAATCTTCTAATCTTTAGTGATATTTAAATAACATGTTGTGATCACTGTTTGGCTTAATTCATGTACAAAAGATGTATTATACAGATGTACCAGAATGGAAATACACACGTGCCTAGACACAGACACACACAGATGGAATGTATATATTCAACATGCAGAATAATTGCCATTTGCAGACTCTGGGATGTGCTGGGGCAGCTCTCTAGACAGGTGCTCTGGGATGACTGTGTGTCTAAGAAAGCAGAGATCCTACAGTGGTGATTTGCCACGCTATTTTTAGAAAGAAATTTTGTTCTAAAACTAGAAGAACGGCCATGACTGTCCCATTTCTGCAAATAAAGCTCAGAAAGCATTTGCTACTTCAGCACTCAGGATGAGACAGGTGCATTGTTTTTTCTCCCCAGTTAGCTGGGTTGTTAGCCAAAGGGGGTCTGCCATACAGATTCATGGTTTGAAAATAGCTGTGCAGAGCTGCTCAGTGAGTCATGTGCAGAAGGCAACAGAAAACATCTCAAACTACAGCATCCAACACCTACACAACCTACTGCTGCCTCCCACCCTGCAGAAACCTTTTCTGCAAAGCACTGAACCTCAGGGAGGTCTAGAACTCCTGAGGGCACTGCTGCTCCGGTCTCTTTCCAGGAGCAGCTATTTGTGGTGCCTCACCAGAATCAGAGGGTGTTGCTGGCCAGAGTTCCTCCCTTGCTTGCCATCTCCAGTGGTGGCCTGCGAATACAAATGTTCCTCCTCCAGCTCCCCTGTGTTTGGAACAATCTGTGTTTCCTCCATCAGCTGTGGAGTGGAGAGAGGATATATCATTCTATACCTTTGGCTAAATACTTCCTGAGGAATTTACTCAGCGCACAATCTAAGCCTGGGTCCAAAGTGTGCAGTTCTTGTTCTGAATGAAGTCCTGTCCAGGTGGGCTCCATTGCTCAGTCACATACCAGTAGCTGGAAACTGTGTGCACTGGGGATGCTGGTGCTGACCCAGTCAGAGCTGGTAGGCAGCCTGGTACATTTACTGCCTGTAGCCCTACACTATTCTTTAATGTAACTCCCAGGAAAGGTGATTGAGAGATGGAGTTTGAGGTAGCAAAGCACATAAATGAGTAAATACATCCACCTCTCAATGTAACAAATGCAGGTGGTTAAACTTCAACCTCTGCACCTTTGCACTGCTGGCTCTGAAGGCAGCGTGCAGGCAGCACTGCTGGGTGCCTTTGGAAGATACAGGAACAGTATCCACAGTGGGAAACCAGCTTGTGATTCATGAGCACAAATTTCGGATGCGTGGCATGCTTTCCTGATTAGAATCAGGTCCATACAATGGTGTCATTATGAATTTATATTAAAAGTCCTTTCCACTGGCATGAGAAATTGCTATTGCTCTAACACCCATTCTGTTGCTAATAACTGGAGTGCTTGAAGTAAGAAAATACTAGTTGATATTTAAACTAATTATTATCAAATCAAAGTTCCTTAGATAAAAGCACTTAATTAACCTGCATTCTATTTCCTGAGCATCGAGATCAGCATTCAAGAGAGGTAAATAATGCTCCTGCGATTTCCAATACCAGCTAAGATATTCATTTCTTGAAGCATTACTTCAATAACCAGCATTTTAGGAAGCTGTGTCCTGCAGCTAGAAACTGTTCTGCTCTGCAGTTGAAAAAAGTTTATTAATTTAAAGGAAATGTTCAGTTACACACAAAAGTCTTTGAGAGCCTCCGAATACTGTTTTGTGAATCAAGGTTTCCCTTTTCTTCTAAAGTTTTTTTTTTTTATTGCTATGGATATTCATACTCAGAAGTTTAGATGATTTCTTTGAATAAGCAAGTCTTTACTGTGCATTTCATGTAAATCGACATTTTTCCTTTTTTCCCTCTTTTTTTTTTTTTCCCCCTGTAAGACTCTTGTGACTCTTGTCTGGCTTTGCACTGAGATGTATTCAGAGAGGTAACTCATGTCACCATGATAAGCACACTGCAGTCTCTGTCATTTTTCATTGTTGCCTGAAGGACATCTGGGGAGGGAAATGCTGTTAACATGCAGAATCTTTATCCTGAGGAAGTGTGATGATTCAGTGGGTTGCCTTATTGAACTGTAATTCAGTCATAAATACAAAGAAATGGTGTTTAAAAAATGTTAAAACTCTGACACACATTGACAAAAGCGAAGTTGGTACCCTTGATTAGGAGCTGGTCCTAAAAATCTTTGATCCTGAAGGTGCACTAAGAGACCAGCAAGTGCATATTTCTCTTTGTCAGCCCTGCGGTTCAAAGTGTGTGGTTTGATTTCTGCACCTGCCCAGAAATTTGCTGTACTCTTTGGAGTAGCTGAAATCTGGAATGCTTCAGGTTATTATCTTGTTTCTTTTTCATATAGAAAGAGGAAAAAAAAATCTTTGGCACAAGTGCAAGAGGGTTTTGTTGGAATGATTGCAGTGTTTTTTGTGGTACTTCAATAATTAAAACCCACAATAATATCATGAATTTCATTTTGAAAAGAGAGTAAGGTTTCAAGCACTTAAATCCTATTGATTGCCTATAGACCATGGTCTCAATTCACCAAATAAATTTTTGATTTTTGTCACCTTTTCTGTGCAGAACTTGCTAATGAATTCCAGTGTATATGTTGTCATCAGCTTTTAAAACTATTATTAGGTTCGGTTCAAAACCAAACACAATTTTATTAGATGATTATGATCTTCTAGCAAATAATTACTTAAGAAAGCATAAAAAAAGGAAAACTTTTATTAAAAGAGTGCTGTTGACAATGTAAGCACTTAGTGTGAGTACAGAACTGCTTATTTTAGTCTGTGTTGAGCACCTGTCAGGAGGTACCTACTTCTGGTAGTACTTTTTTGGCTTGTAATTTTAATTACTGAAATTTCTATTGAGATTAGGGAATATGGGGGGGGAAGTAATTTACATCAGATATTTCTTGTTCTACAGTATTTTGAGGCTTTTTTGCTTAGCAGTTGTGCACATATGTTTTTTGATGAAACAAATATAATTGGTGTTTTTTATGCTGAAGATGCTCTTAATTTTTTGGCTTTTAAAGAAGGTGCTTAAATGATCAGACTAATACATTTCATGCTAATGAAATTTTCAGCTAGCTAATTAGCAAAAAAAAAAAAACCCAAATCATTTTTAGAATAATTGTCTAAAGTGGCCTTCGGATCATGTCTTGGAATTTGAAGAACAATAAAGAAGTTTAAAGGAGTAAATTTCAGTGCAAGAATTCGCAGGGTATAACATTTCCTGAAGAAGTGTGCTTTCTGATGAAAATGATTTCTAATTTTTCTGGCCTCCTATAATTTTTCTGTCATCACTTCTAGACCTGGATCAGAACATAATTCTGTGATCCAAATGCTGGAAATCTGAGAGAATTTGGACTGTGATAAATATTTTGCAGCTGACTCACTCTGCTTATGAATGAACTCTGCTGGAAAATCTGGCTCCCACAATTAAGATTTAGAGAGCTAATTGCAAGGCAAAGGGGAATTGTAAGCTCCTATTTTTGCGGCAACCAAAGTAATTTTAGATCCTGAATGCAAATGGCAGAACATATGGAAAGTATGGATTCAGATTTGGGCTTACAATGATCTTTGCAGGGCAGAGAAGCCCAAAGGCAGCAATGGGGAGAAGCTGATCCCCAGGAGTGGAGAATGGCTGGACTGCCAGTCACTGGAGTCCGTGCAATGTGAGGCTCTGGACAACCACAGTAACAAGCTGTACAAATGAGAGGGAGCCAGCAGCAACAGGATCCCTTAATTTTGTGCTGTTCTTCACTGCTCTCCTAAGTAATTAGTAATTATTCACTGGAGTAGTAGCCACAGGCTAGAGCTGAGATCAACTCGCTTCCTCGAGTTTGTACCAGGCAGAGGTGATGGGAGACCAATGTACTCAGCCTCAGTGGCAATTCTGTACTTGGACACTTGTTAATTCTGTTGATTTTCCTTCACTGTACAGTTGTGTAACACTTCAGGGAGCAGAAGGTGCTGAAGGATGTGTAGGAGCAGAATGGCTCCTGCCAGGAGCACAGATGGTTGGAGAACAAGCCACCCTCAGCAGCCACGCTGGGGATTTTGTGTTGGTATTTTTTCCTTTTTCTTTTCTTTCAAACCACAGTTTTAAACTGGGAGTAATTTAAACAGAAATAATTGGATCCCTCCCACTCCTTCCTGGGGTCTGTCTCTGTGTGTGTGCTCTCTAGGCATGCAGTGTGATGGCAGCAAAGCCAAGGAGTGTTGTCTTACAGGAGGGAACGTCTGGTTTTTCCATTTGTCCAGAGAACAGGGAGCAGCTCTTCCCTGAGCAATGGCACATCAGATCCTTTGGAGTCGTGCATGGAATTGTGGACATTGTTCTTGCTGGTTTTTGTTATTTTATTGTCATATTTCATGGAACCTGTGTTAAGTATAATGGCCTGGAGATGAATCTTTTCAGAAACTGGACAGACTCCCTCCTTCTCCAAATATTGTTGTGTCATGCACAAGGGTTTGGACTGTCATAGGACAGCATTAAAAAGACACAGCTCAAGGTTCCTCCTAATGGGAATCAGGAGGCAAATTTGCTCTGACATGACCTGTGGTGGTGCATGGAAAGAATTGGGAGGGAAGAAGGAGAGGCAGTGAGTGTGTTGCTCTGGCAGTGCAGCGGGGAGCAGGACGGGGTGCAGGTGTTTGGATTGTCACTATCTCAAGTGCTGACCCACAAAGAGTCTTTCCCAGTGGAAAGGAGTTGTACATGTTCATGGAGTGCCAAATGCAATGTAATTATTGCTTCAAGGGGTACAGTTTTTCCCTGTGTGTTGACAGATGTATGTGTGCAGGTTATTTTTTCACTAGCACTTGGGTAGATGAAGGCAGCAGTACCCTGCAGGTTTCCTTGTGGAGGTGTTGGTACACAGCTGCTGTGTACATAAAATAACTTGGAATATGTATGATATATCCCTGAGTTAAGATGAAATGTGCTAATGGAAAATACACAGTTAAATATTTTATTTTTGTAGAGTAAACTGTATGTGCACATATGTATATATGTATATAAGTTGTGAAGTTTTTTTTTATTTTCTTAGTGATGAATGAATGTTTCCATATTGCATTTGTGTTGCTAGACTGAGTAATTAGGAAGTCTGATAATGAACTGAGATTCCTGGTTTTTTGTGTTTTATAGCTTTATTACTGATTTCCAGCACTTCTGCCTCACACCTGAGGACATGAGTGCTCTGCCCTGCCATGGTGTGCTGAGAAGGCTCCTGCTCTGCACAGCAACCTTCCTGGAGAGCTAGGGAAAGGCTTTGCCTTCGGGTGTTGTCCTGTAATAAACTGCTCATGGGATGGTTTTGTTTGTGAGTTTTGATGCCTGCAGATGGGAATATCCTGTCCTGATGGGTGAGTGGGCAGTGATTCCTGTCATGTGTGTACTGGGAAGGCAGAGGCTGCAGGAGCCATGGGCCACCCTCTCATTTATCCACCCTGCAGCCTCCTGAAGAATCAGGAGGTGCCATTAGAGCTGCTGTGTGTCCCACACTGAGCCTCTGGACAGGTACCCAGTGGATGCTGGTCTGACCAGCTGCTGCAGGAATTGGGGCAAGGGCTGGAGGTGTCTCTGTTCCTGTCCTGACATCACTTTGCTATTGTGAAGTGACTCATGAGAATAATGAAGAGTTTCTGGAGGGAGAGTTGAAAGTGCAGTGGGCACTGGGGTGCTGGAGGGGGCAGAGCAGGGGCAGACAGTCCATGTAGTGACTTCAGCCACGATGTGTCTGTTCAGGAGGGGAGGACATGGACCAGGGAGGGGGGGAGGGAATTTGCCAACAAATATGCAGACATAAAGACACTGTGGCTGGGTGGACAAATTAGTTCTGCATAGCATTCATTCCAGTGCTCTATGACTTAATTTAAAAAAAAGAAAGCCTCATTGACCTTGGTTATGGGATACAGAGTTCACAGCCAGCCCCAGGACTGGAGCTGGGCACAATGGTGGCATTGCTGAACTAAGCTTGGAAAATCTTACCATCCTCACAGTCTAGAGGAATTATTTGCAAATAATTTGGGGTTCGCACTTGCACCCTGGAAATGTTCCAGGCCAGGTTGGATTAGGCTTTGAACAAGTTGGTTTAGTCCCTGCTCACAGCAGGGGGATGGGAACTAGATGATCTTTAAAGGTCCCTTCTAACTCAAACCATTCTGTGATTCTCTCCTGGGATAAGGAATTCAACTAACACATTTTAAAGAGGAGGGAGGTAGAGTCCCAGGAATTGTTGTTCTAGAGAACTAGATGTGAGGAAAGGATATATCCATCCTCTTTTCATAGTGAAGTGTGGAGTCCCTTATTTCAGCTTCCAGAGTCTTGGCTGCTGCCAGAGTTCCTTCCTAGGCTCCAGGAGGAGACAAAGCAGTGTACTGCAGTGGGAATAGGTGAACTTGCATTGGCAGGGGAAAAACAAGTATAAAATGTTCCCCCTTTCCTACCTATGTTAGGAGGTTTCCATTTCAGGAAGGAAGTGTGGATCTGTTCTGTCATACCTGGGGGTGGGAGAGCCCAGTGGTGTAATTAATGCTGCACGCCTCTGCTCCACAGTTGTAGACTGTAAACAGAGCTGATCAAATGATGGTGTGGGAGAGGAATTGTTTAAAATAAATTTTAATAAATTATAAATAATGTATGACTTGCTTCAAGTCTACCTAGCCAGGCAGTATTTCCAAGCTTATGAAACACAGCTTCATATCAGTAATGCTCATGTGAGTAACTACCCTGGTGATTGAATGCATCTCATCCATGTTGAATTTAACCCTTGTGTACAATAATAAAGCCTTAGGTCCCAGTCAAAGATCAGGGGTTTATTTCTTGTGGCAATTAACAGCGGATGGCTGTTATTTAGAATTCCACAAAAACAAAATTCAGCTGCTATTCTGATGTTTGGACAGGGGGAAAGGAGAAGATTTCAAGTCCTGCTTTTAACTGCTTTGTTTGTCAGGAGCTTGTGGAGTAAAGAAAACTGGTTTAGAGATGGGCTCTATTGCTCTGTCTGATTCATGGTAGACTGTTAAAAAGATTCACAAATAGAGCATTAAAAAAGAGGAAATTAGGAGGAGTGAGAGGAGTCAGAAGTCCTTCCCATGAAGACAACTCTGCTGGGATTTGTGCTCCCTCCCTTGGCTGACCCAGGACAGTGCTGAGTTTGGGGCCTCAGCAGGAAGGACTGGAGTGAGCACAGCTGGGGATGCAGGAGACACTGTGCTGAGGTTAGGGTGCTGCTCTATTACTGAACTTAGGAGTTCCATTCCCAGGTGCACAGATATTGCTTTCCTTTTGTTGCCAGAGTGCAAAGAGTCTTAAAAATGCACAGTTTGGCTAAAATGTTGGAAGAGCTGGATCCAGAAAAAAACTGGGATGTTATTTAGTTATTATGGAAAGGAGCTAAATAGCATGAGTCAGATATTTGACTTTAGTGGAAGTTAGACATAAAAAAAACTTTGTGTCTCAGCCGTATGCCTCTGCATTTCCTTCCAGCAGGAATAACAGCACTTCCCTATCCCCAGGGAAGTTGTGTGGGTAAGTATGTAGTGTGATGGAAGCTGTTTAGATAAGCAGACTTACCCAGTGTGGATTTCCTTTATACTAACAAAATCAGTATCACAGTACAAAATCAGGAACACAGTACAACTCACTGATGCTGCGAAAGCCAACAAATACCTTTTTCATCCCTGTAGACGACAGAACTCCTGCTTATTTTTCTTTATTTAAGAGGTATTCTGGAGGCAGAACAAAGCTCTGCTATCGCCTCCCAGCAAGTGACCTAAACCATTTAAGCTGAAACATATGACTCTGAGGAAGTATTTTGCAAAAACAGATGCACAGAAAGTCAATTTCCTATTCATATTTTGTTGTGGCAATTGGTACTTTAAAGAGATGGCAGACTTAAATTAGCTGGAAAAGTGACATCTTTAATTAGGAAAGCCTCTCTGCCAGCACATTGAACAGTTGCCAGTTTCTCAGCATTTAGGGACCATTGATTGCCAACAATGGCAGCTAAACTGCTTCTGGGTAGAAACTAATTGAATTTTCTCAAGTTAAAACGGGGATCTGAAGTTAAATCAAGACGAACTCCTTTGCTTGCTCTCATTTTACTTACTGCTGTGATATTCTCAGCAGACCAAGAGGTGTGCTGATGTTGGTGAATGGAGCTGCCTGGGGCACAGCTGTACAAATCCCTCCAGCCTCAGTAGTGCTGGGACTCTGCTGTTGCCACTCACAACTCAGATCCCTGTCTGCCCTGTTGGTCCTGCCATGCCATTTTGGTGGTTGTGTTCTCTTCTGGAGGACTCTTTTCCTGGGGCAGGTTGCTTTTATTTAGTCTTGTGCTGTTGTGATGGGAGCTGGTGGAGCCAATCTGAGGAGCGGGGCTGTATCCTGTTGCCTGAGCACCCCATCCAAGCCAGCACTGCCTACCCACTTGGGATGGATAAACAGCCTGTGGGAGACATGCACAAGCTGCGAAAATGGGTTTTAAAATTTGTAACTGGGTTACAAATTTGTGTGGGGTTTCCCAACTAGACATTCAGTGGTTGGTGTTGGTCCCAGGTCTGCTCCCTGTCCTGGGCTGGAAAACACCTGGGCTCTGAAGGATTGCTGCCATTGCTGGCTGCAGTCTGGATGCTTTAGCTGTATTTCTGTCCCTTTAGTTATTTCCTCATCTCAGATGTAGCTTCTCTGAAGCAATTTTAGCACTTCCTCTACTGTAAGCCCAGGAAGATCTGTCCTCTCTCTGAGCAGGTTCTCTTGCTGCTCCTGATAATCATCCAGGCTGAGATCTGGCACAGTTCTAATCCCACCCCATCCTTGCTCTGTTGCTATTGTGTGGTCTGAGGGATCATTCCCTGAGCTCTTGTATAAATGCTGCTGAAACCTTTGGTTGCATGGAGGACCTGAGGGGAGCGCTGCTGATAATAATGTTAAATCTGAAAAGTTTAGGATTATCCGCCCAACCTGTGTGGAAGCTACAAATGCATAGACTTGAACTGTCTGCCTCAGGCCTATGCTTAGAAGAGGAACTCAGAAATATAATTACATATTTCCCAAAGGGCAACTCAGTTTCTTATTTCCTTTTTTACCTTCATCCTGATTTATCTCCATTTGCCCTCCTTTTCCTTAGCAGGGATTTTAGAGGATAGTCTCTGCTTGGTTCCTTCATGGTTTGAAATATAACTCTAGCTGGTCTCAGGGGAAGGAGCCTGCTGGAAGATGATCTTGCTCTAACCATATGTGTGTTTATTAAAGCTATTCAGCTCTGGTAGACTTTTAGTGCTATAAGAAAATGATCGGGGTTTTGTTGTGCCTCCCATTTAGAATCAAGGCAAAACTCAAACTTTGGGTTGTGGTCAAAATGGAAGTATTTTTTTTTTACCCAACCTATTTTACCCCCAGGTATCTCGATATGTTTGTTTTTCTGTTAACAAAATCAGGAGAAGTTTGGAGAAAGGGCAACTCCTGCCTTGCTGTGTAGCCTTTTCTCCCTGGCAGAATACAAGCAGCAGGAGAAAGGAAAGGCTCCTTGGATGCAGCTGCAATGGAAGGGTTTCTTTGGAGTACTCAAGAAAGGCAACTTTGTGAGACATCAGCTGAGTCTCTGGTAGGCAATGGCTCCCAGCTGCTATCTGCTGGATGTGTGTTTAAATGTGTGTTTAAAATGTGGCCTAGAGTTATGGGTTCTCCGTCCGCCCAGCCATGTCTTATGTGTCAGTACTGAAAAAAGTTTGTCCAGTATGTCTCCTCCTGAATTATGTACATTTGGTTTCTGTATGAGTCTCCTTTAAAAGAAAAAATACCCCCCAACTTTTGAAGTGGGAGAGAACTTGAAATATATTTGAAGATTGAACAGGAAGAAGAATTCAGTTAAATCTTTTGTTAGAAAGAATCCTCTTCTCAGCAGCTAAGGGTATTGTTCATCTTCTCCCATTACCTTCCAGCATTAATCCAGAATAGAAATATTTTGCTTATGAAATGTACATTCTTTCAAGCACTTTACAAGTGGCTTATTCCCATTACAAATACGGTGAAAGGAAAGACCCTTGCCCCTCTTACAGACACACTGTCAGGGAGCTACTCCTTTTGCTTCTCTTTCTAGCGGTAGATAGGAAAAGTACAGAGATTTCTGAAACGATATTATCTCTGGAAATATTACAGGAGATTTTCTCATCACTGTGTGAAATGGCAGCAAGCATTGCCCATATATGGAAGTAAAGTTTAAAGGAAGAGACAGCAAAGATGAGATTGTTCACTTAAGAGAAGTGTTCTGGGAGTCATCTGCATGGAAAGCAAAAGGGACAAATTGCTGGGGAGTGGATGAGGGTTTTAAATGAAGCCTGCGAAAAGTCTGCTCAGCTGTTACTAGGGAATGGCAGGAACAGATGAGTGCCCTGAGGAAATTGAAATTTCCTGTGTTTCTGTCAGCCCAGACACCAGGATGTGGAAGGCCATAAGAGTCTGATGCCACGTCCTGCAGTTGCACAGAAGATGAAGAAGAGGATGGACAAACAGGTGGCTGCTAACACAGGGGTCAGACTTGACATTGCTGACATTGAAGGGAGAGAAATGAACGCCAAGAAAAACATCATGAGGCAGAAATCCTGGGGAATGTGTGAAGTGTTTGTTCAAGGGAATAGATAGGTCCTGGAGCAGAAGATGGTGATATTCAGAAAGCCCCTCCCTACAATAAACAAAGCTGTGCAAGTGCTGAAAAAATATGGAAGCCCTGACCTGTGATGTGGGTCTGAGGAGTTCCCCAGCAAGCAACAGGACTCTAGACTTTTGGTTTAACTTGAGATTTTTTTACTATAAAAAAACCGCTATTTTAACTGCTATAAAGCAGAATTCCAGTAGTCAAAGCAAGCAAAATGGCCAAATTTTTAAAATAAAACTGATAATACTGGAGAGATTAGTTTAGCTGAGAAAGGAAAGCATTTTCTCCCTCTCATAAAAACATAGAGATTTGTTCAAAGAAGTAAAAATGAGTATCAAAAAGCTTGTGGTACCACAGATAAAAGCCTTCCCTCTCCTGGCATGGGCTGTGCTTCCCAGTTCTTGATTTTCTGCTTAATTCAGTTGGAGTGTGTGGCATAATTCAGATTTCCACAAAGGACTGGAGTGATTTGGTATAGTCAAAACCAGAGGTTTGGAAAAACACAGATCATGTAAGAAGCGATTAGTAAGGGGTGGTTTCAATAGATGTTGTTCTGTGCTCTGAAACTTTTGAAGTTCATTGTGTGGGACCAGTGGAAAAACCCAATAAATCATCAAATGAAACATGAACAGGGGTTTAAATGTCAAAAAGCTGAGCAGGGACCTGGAGCTCTCTGTCCATAGAGCTGTCAAACTTGGTTGATGATTAGATAAAAAGAGAGATCTTGTTAGTGTTTGCAATCAAGGCTGTTCTCCACAATGCTGATGAAGATTTACCTATTTCTTTTACAATTGAGTTTTTCTGGTTAAAAACGTAGGATTGGTGCAGGCTTTTAAGAAGCTTGCTCACATTTGAGGTGAGCAGGGCCAGGACATCACCTGTGTAGCAGCCCTGGGCCTATACAGACCCCGCATCTCTGTGCGTGAAGAATGTCCTGTCCAGTGTCCCTACTCCGTGTACAGTGTGTCTGTGTCCACCCCTGCTTGTTGTAGGAGGAGAAGCTGAGCTTTGGTGTCATATTAAGTGTCTCATCTCCATCCTGGAAGCAGATCTTTTACTGTTGGGGCAAGGCTGTTTGAACTAGTGAGGTTTTCCTCTTTTCCTGCACATCTGAGAGATGAGTAAGATCCTGCCTGGTTACCTGCAAGGGTGAAGGTTTCCATTATCCTGCCCAATTTGATGCTTTTGTCAAGAACACAAGCCTTGTGAATGCCCTTTTTGCCTCCTGAGTTTTGCTGCTAAGTGTGATGCTTTGAGAGGAGATTTGCATCTAAGACATACAAGAACCAGATCCTGTTTCAGTGTTCAGTGCAAAAGCTTTAAGTCTTTTTAATCTTTTTTCTTGGAAAACTACTGATTTATATTGCAAATGCGTTTGTATACTTCTTTAAAGTCTGGTTATTTTGCTCCACCAAATGGTATTCTTAAAGGATAAATGCAGTTCCCTCATCAAGAGAAGTTCAGCCGTAGAAGGTCATAGAACTTACAGTCAAGAGCAAATTTTAATAAGGTCCCAAGGTCCCCAATTAATTCTCCTTTTATTTTGATATACTCATCAATGCTAGGCCACCAATTGCATTGAGTGTCCTTTAAAAATAATTAATACTTCAATCCCTTGAGTACTTTCAAGGTAAATAAGTCTTAAATTTAATCACAGTAATGGTAAAAAGATAGAAATTGCTTTTTTCTGTACTTGTTTTATATAACTGTAGGCCCATATAGATAATCAAACATTTCAAGGCAGATCTGGATCGATTTAGAGATTACAGCTGAAGCAGGGGTTGAATTGCAGCTGGATGTTGTTGAAATTGTACAAGCTCTCTTCTTGACATTTTTTTTATATTCCAGCTTCCTCTTGCTATTTTCCTCTTCCCTATAAAATCTTGTATTATCTGCAGGTTTTGAAGACTTCTTTTTCTAATCTGGGTTGCTTTTTTTGTTTTGCTCCTTAAATAGAGATTTCAGAAAATGTGAGAGTATTACTTGACAACCAAATTATGTTGGAGTGAAGCGAGTTGACTTTGTTGCGTGGAGCTGCATCAGCTGGTCTTCTGGCAAAGTACAGCTCAAGATGAAAGAGTAAAAAATGCTTTCTATTTAAACTTCTGGGGAAACACTGGACATGGCCTGGTTGTTATAGTGAAGTTATCTTTAAACACTAATGTTTAGTGGAAATATATTCTTTCTGCCATCATTTTTAGTTTGGCTCAGGAATGTATTTTTACATGAGCCTTGCACATTCCCACTTTCCAGCCGTGGTGTGCTCTCTGGGATGGACTCAGTGCAGGGGCCGAGTTCCTTCCCAGTGAAGGCAGATGTGAGGATGGGCTCCCTGCTTTGCCGGGTTCACAGGCATCCCGTGTGTGGGACCAGATTGGTGCTGCTCTGACTGATAACACCCAGAAGGCATCGGGTGTGGGGGTTTGGTCCTCAGCACCTGCCCTGTCACACTGCACTGCTCAGTAACAGAGACCAAGCTGCAGATGAACAAGCTTCCTTGTTCCATGGAAATCGTGGGCTTTTCTTTGCCTTGGTTAGAGAGAATCAGTGTTTCACTCTCTGAGGGAATTCTGGTGAGCAGCCTTCTCACCACCAGCAGCACCCTACATGGTTTGGTAAGCAGGAGTCTGGCCATTAAAAGCAGCTGTTCTGAATATTTAAAAAGGAACCTTGTACAAAAAAACATGTGCTGTAAATGTTCAACGTCTTAATTACTTGTGTAGTTAATTTGTTCTGTTTCCTGCAAAGTCCAGCTTTTTCCTTTTCTGGAACTTTGATGCGTCTTGCTTTTAAGAGGCTCTTCTTGCTTGTACATAGGCTGCAACCTAGAAATACACCTGTGAGAAATTCGTCTCTAGGTGAGCAAGACTGGATTTTTGTATTCTGCAGATCTAATCGAAGCTCATTTTAATAATGTGATTTGTCTTAAACTTTCTACCAGGTCTAAACCTTTAGACTTTTCAATCTGCTTTCCAGTCATCATAGGCAGATTTCTGTATGAATAATGCATAGCTTTGCTTTAAAAATCAGTCTACACAAATCCACTTTATTTTCACGTTTTATTGATTCCAACCTTGGTGGCTTGCATACATCAAAAATTTCACAACTTTAAAATGTGTCTATCCCTACAAACGAGTCATTGATCAAAAAAGGTTAATTTGACTGACTCCCTTGAATTTTTCATTGTCTCTCTTTTTTGTTTCTATCTAAGTAGTAAAAACAATTTCTATTTAGAAACTTCAGTTTTCAGAAGAGTAGGGTTTCACTTTCTCTGCTGAATGTATGGGCATACAGTGTATTCATTTAAATACATATTCATAGAAACAATTCACATATACAATTTACAAAAAATTTGAACCCATTTGAAGTACTGTATTACTGTAAGAATGCTCAGGTTATGCTTCCATTCCAAAGAGATTCATCTGTTGCTGATTGCTAATATTTAATTCATCTTAAAGTTAAGTACAACAGAATTTGATATTTTTTAAAATGGTAAAAAAACCCTTTTTTGACCCCTACTAATGAAATTGCCATCAATTGCCTTTTTTCTTCCCCCCCCCGCCCTTCTCTTGATTCAATTTGTTTTTTCTCTTGAATTTCCTCAGTGCTTTTCTTCCCAGGTGCTCTGTCAATCTCACATTTTAATTACCTTTTTGCTTTCTGAGATGGATGTAGGAGGCTGACTTGGAGATAGCAGTGGGAACCCCTGTGGGCTCTGGGCAGCTGTGGCTCATCCTGGTGGGCTGGGAATTTCCAGCTGAAGGCCTGGACCCCATGTCCTGGTGAACTGTGATTGTGGCTGCTGGGTCTTTGCTTACCTACTGTGACTGTGCTGGCTAAGATGTAGTCTGGAACCAATTCCCTGTGATTGTATGAATTAATATATTTAGAATAGAAAACACTTCTCAGCTTACACAAATCTCTGTTTTACATTGGCAGCAGCCACTTCAGAAACACTTCAGGTTTTCCCACTCTCCTCGAAGGTGACTGACAAAATCTGCAGAGGAGCCTTGCTGGAGAGATGGAAAATTTGGGTTCATGTTTCCCTTCAGAGTCCTCAGTAGGAGGTGAAGGAGAATTTCTGCTGTTATTTTAGGAAAGGTGATTTCTGCAAAATACTGCTTTTCAGCAGATCTTACATGGAACACAGAATTTTACAGAGGATGTGGCAAGACCTGCCAGTGCAGTAGCAGCCCCTTCCTCAGGGGGAAGAGGGACCTGGTGGGCTCCATTTGGGAGCAGTGGGACCAGTTTGGCTCCCCTGGAGGGTGTAGATGCTGCTGTGGGTAGAGGACAATGTCCCCTTGCTGCTGCTGCTGCCACCTTTCATATGCATTGGTGTAGACACTTCTTGGATCATTTTTTTGATCGCTTTCTTGACTGGAGAAGCATCAGTCATGTCTGAATTATTTTCTGCCTCAGAGGTTTTATTGTGCAACACCTGTTTTTCTCTAAACCCAGGCACTGTGTGATCTGACCAGAGCCTGGAGGGAACCACATACTGCCATGTCACTTTTATGTGCTGCCAAACCTCTTACAGTGAAGTGCCTTTAAAGCAAGACTGTCAGTATGGTTGGCTGAGTGACAGAAGAGCTGTGCTGACCACGTGTTAGATGCTTGGTTAGTTGTGAAATGCCAAGGGGTTGTTACGTTCACCTGTAAATTCCTAAACTCAAACATGTGCAATAAGGACCCTGGCTCTCCTAAGGCAGCTTTAATCAATACACAGATTCTTTCATTAACATCAGGAGACTGAGCAACATCAGGGAAAGCTCAGGCAGTGTTAGAGAAGCACAGAATGATGCTGTGGTGCAGAAGTGCTGAAGGAAAGATACGCTTTCCCATCTCTGTCTTGGTCCATCTGTGGCTAGGCCATTGTGATGCATTACCAACATGTTTGCAAGCAACAGTTGTGTGACAAAACCCTGTTTTCTGTGTGCCAGGTTTTGTTTTCCCTATAGAAGTGTGTGCTGGTTGGACACTGCTCTGGTGTGGCTCTGGCTGAGATGTCCCCATGGCCATGTTGACCCCTGTTACCTGGGCCAGGGGCCAGGAACCTGCTTCCCAGTGGCCACACAGCCCTGGCGCTTCCCTTGCTGTTAGTTCCTCTCCCATTGTGCTTGATGCTTGCAGGAGCTGGCACTCAGATATGCTCCATGCACCCTGGGACACTTTTGCCACTGATGAAGTGGGTGATTTAAACAAAAATAGAAATTGTTCCTGTCCTTCCTGTGGTAGTTTCAGCCTTTCTCCTGCTGTTTCCTTAGCGCATCAGTGGGTTTTTGGAAACCTCAATCTCAGTGCTTGAGCTGGCCCAACAGTTGGCTCTGTGCTGAAGCAGAGGAGCTGCTGGAAATGACACATCCCAGTAGATTATGTCTTTGAAATGCTCTCAGCCCTCCCAGTTGTTGTGGCCCTGATTTCCTGCCTGGCACACAGCCTGCTAATGTGTCCTAGCAGTGCAGGTTCTCCTTGCTTCACAATTTTTTACCCTTCCTATGAAACAGAAATAGCAATGTGGATGTATTCAAAGCATCAAGAGAAGGGGCCTTTAGCAGCTTGGCTAGCTGTGTGACATTTGCCTTCTCATGTCTGTCAGGATTTTCATTACTGAAATGAGGCTTGTGAACAGCTCCTCTCAAGACTGCTTCTTCAGCCAGGGCTGAAACATTTGGGATGCTGGATAATAATCTACTGAATTCATTTTATGCAGTGAGACAATGTCCTATATACTCGGGACACGTCTGTGTCTTGTCTGTCATCATTCTTCATCTCATGTCTTTTGGTTCTTGTAAGACTGACAAAAGAATCACTTAAACATCTGATGTCATGTACTCTTTCTTAGGACAGCATTTGAATGAGAAGTTGATGTTTATATTGAGTCCAAAGAAAGGATTCCCCCCCTCCCCGAACTGGGCTCTAAGAGCTGGATGTAATTGTGTGTAGACTTCAGAAGACAAAGATGTCTCAGTATCTGGATTGATTATTTATTTATTTATTTATTTATTTTTATTTATTTATTTTTTCTGGCAAGATCAGACTGATGGAGACACAGGGCTGGATTAAAACCTTTGTGATATAAGTGAGAAGACATTCATTACTGAAGTGGACTCAGTCTATGGGGAATGCTGAATTTGAGGCTCTCTAATGGGCCCTCCTGCCTGCCCCCATGTAGGCTGACCAGGAGAGGCAGAGCTGGGCTCACTGGGTGCCAGAGCTGGAACACTCAGGGGGTTTTTCCCTGCTGAAGGTACTGCTGCTGTGAAGCCCAGGAAGTTTGGTGAGGCACAGGAAAGTCTGGGCTTTGAAAATGCTCTATGGTAAAATTTTGTGAAGGATGCTGCCTTACTTTCTGTTCCGTTTGAGTGTAGAGGTGATGAGCATGACTGTAAAAATAGGGGCCAGGAAAGAATGACTAGGAAGATTTATTTTTACTAACATAGGGGAGATTTCTGTACTGATTTTCTTTTGTTTGTTTTTTCTGGTTTCAATATGAATCTGCATTATCTCAGTGCTTGAGAAATAAGTGCCTTGGATATGTGATCAGCTGCCCAATATTTCATTCCTTCTGCTCTTCTAGAGACTACATGAATGTGAAACATCATACTTATTTTCTGAGGTTATAGTAAGATTTCTTATGGTTTCTTCCTGCATATTGCTCCTAGCATTGGATAGAATTCCTAAACTGGAAATTATATTAAAAGAATGAATATGGCAAAAGAAGCAAATAAAAATAAAGAAATAAAGCCTAGCATACAGATTTCATATGATTCTTGTACAAACTTAATTATTTTCCTTAAGCACTGGCAAGTTTTTTCCAGAGAAAGGAAACACTGCTAACATTTTATTAGCACCTTTGTTACCCTGGCCTTTTCAATCTAACAGCAGAGTGTAGCTTGAGGGAGGGTGTTACAGCTTATCTTCTACTCTTATGACACCTTGTGCAAATTAATGACAAAGCCTCACGTAATGTGCAAGTGAAAATGAGGGTTTGCTGGTACTTGAAAACCTTATGCTAAAACTCCAAAATGAAAATTCTCGTTTCTTGAACCCCATGACCTAACACCCTCCTGTGAGCAACTGGGGGAAGGTGGGAGAAGAAAAAAGGGAAGGGGGGAAAGAAAAAATTATTTTAAGTTTTTTTGAGATTGTGACTCATTATTCTTTAGCTCTCTGGAATGCCACGAGACTTTTTTAAGCATCCGTTTTTTGTCACTTGGCAGAAAGAGGCTGATAGCTTGAGACTTGAATTGTCATTTTATACATAACACACTGACAGATCCATGCAAAAACAAACCTACCAAAATTACATTTAAAAATTTATAAAGACATCAAATAAACTTAACAGAGAGCTTGCCAACACTATTCTTAATTCCGTGATAAAAGACAGGAAAGAGGGAGCTGCTGGAGTTGTGCCTCTTACATTTGCACTGATTTTATGTGCCTGGTTCTATTGCTTTCTAATTGTTGTCTCCTGAAGGGGAATGGGATTTTCCTGACATCAGGTAGAGGGGGGGAGTTGTGTTTTGGCTCTTTGGAGGCAGAACAGAGAATCCATCTAGCAGGGAACTGCTTGAAAGCAGGAGTGATGTCCCTCATGGAGCAAGGTGTGGTGTCAGTAATTTGCTGTCAATATGTGTCTGAATCTGAATTTGCTTTTGGGCGTGCCAGCACGTTTTCTAGTCTGTGTCCACACATAGTTGGAGGATTGGCTTTTAATTGCATGAATGTCAGCTTGGATGTTTGGGCTCTTAAGAAGCTGTTTTCAAAATTATCTTCTTCTAACAGGGGCCAGCCGAGGTATTTTAGCACAAAAGGAAGAAAGGTTTCCTCAACACTCTCTTGTCAAAGCAGATGTTGCAATGTGGGGCAAGATAAGGAAGGGTCTCCCTCACCCATTTCTTTGCCCAATGCTTGTACGCAAGTGTCAAAATGTTATTTTGTGTAGCCTACTTGTGCATTTTATTTTTGACCTCTATTATAAGGAGCTTTGGTCCATGAAGTATCAGGGGCCTTTTTCACGCTCATACTTATTTGTGCAGTTTTTTGCTCTATAATTCTCCAAAATTTTCTTACTTGCTCTGGGTGGCTTTTGCAATGGTCTGATTGATTGCTTGGGAGTTGAACACTCCCATGGAAGTACTCAATCCACCAAATCTCAAACTGAAGCTCTGCTTCAGTGGCAGTTAATTGGGAGTTATTTATGTTTTTCTGCAGGCAATAGGTACTATCACTGTTTTCCTTGGAGTAGCATTTAAAAGCTTCAGAGACTGAGTCCCTTCTACTCTAAACAATATTTAAATATATTGAAAAAAGGGCTCCTGATCAAGAAACTTTAGAGGTAAGTTATGTTTTTACCATGAGAAAGCAATCCTGAAAATAAATATTGAATGACCTATTTCAGAGGAGCCAGGGAGAAAATTATTGGTCATTCCAGCTACTTCTGGATAATGTGTGGCCTTGAAGGGGAAGAACTCACCTGGCCCTATTATCAAGGGCGCACCAAACTGAATATTAAAAAAGGTGGTTCTTTGAAGTCAAGCTGCAGATACACTGGAGTGGGCTGTATCCACTGACTTGACACAGTGACCCTGACTGTTGAGATCCCATGGTAACTCTTGGAATATGTATGCATATATATGAGAGGAATAAACAGCGCTCTCAAATTTCAAGAAGAGAAATCACTGTATCATTGCTTTCTCTCTGACCTTGAAAGGTCTTGAATTATTAAGGAGTGTCTTGAAAGTGCAACCTAGTTTCTAAACCCTGTAACTTTAAAATGGCATAACCATTGTGAAATTTAGTTTTGGAACCATTTAAGCAATTACAAAAATTGGATGTTTCTATTGCTTTAGAACATTTTATCATTTTAATTAAAATTGATAATTCTATGTACACTGCAGTGCTGTGAAATCAGGATACTAAAACTTTTAACAACTCATAATACTCTTGCAAAAATACCCTTGAGTAGCTGAAATACTGGAGGAGTTTCTGGTAGCTGAGTAGCACCTGAGTTACTTACATGCTTGTTATAGAGGGATCTAAATAAATACCACTGGGGCACAAAGGTATTGTTCACACTGCCTGTGAGCAGAAAGCAGAATCCACTGTGAGAACTGAGGCTGGACCAAATTTGGAGCTGTTTAACAAAAACACCTACATTAGGGAAGCTTTGATTTGAGCAGATTTTGAAATAATGATCTAAGGACAGCACCTCCATCCTCTTCCTTGGATTAGAGGTGTTCATACAAGAAAAATTTCCCCTGCTTGTTTCCATCACCTGCAGATGGTGATGTGTTGTAGTCTTTGCTCCAGATTTGCCCTTGATACAGTGGAGTCAGGACTACAACTGTTTATAGTTTATAATTTTGTATCTCATCTATTAACATCAAAGATGTGGCATATCTCCTCAGTTCCTAGGTTTGGGTTATTTTATATTCTCTTGTGTATAAGTGAGTTTTATATGCTGTAGGAGAAACTTGCAATGCAAAATTCATCCAACCCCCTCCTCAGAGGTGTGAACCTGTGTCTGTGTTTCAGCAGGTACCAGAAAATAGTTCTGCTGCAGGAGCCACTTGCAGGCTGTCCTCAAAGCTGAACCTTGGCTGTGGCACAGCTTTAGGTCTTGCAAATCCCTTTGAGTTCCATCTAACAGGGAGGCCTTTGAATTCTGGGTTATTGTCAATGTTTACAGCAATGTGATTAGAGCCAATTAGTGACTTGTGCTTTGTGTGCTGTAATAACAGGCATCTTGTTTTCCCACTTTGCTAAATGAGCACAAGGCAAAGAAACTTTCTCCTGTCCCTGAGGAGGGAGCCTGTAGTAAAAGTCAGTCTCCCTGCATCAGATACCAATCTGTCCCTGCTGAGCAGGAGTGTCTCAGGAAAGCAGGCCTGGGAATATCCAAGTGCATGCTGAGAGGAGGAGCAGGGCAGCTCTTTGCACGTGGGCCAGGGTCTGTCACTGCGTGTGTGTTGTGGTTCCACTGGAATAACAGTGCAGGGCAGTACTGGATGGCTGATGTGATTTGCTGTGTGTGGATACAGATGCACTTACTGCCCTAGAATTTGTGTCCCTGCAGAGCTGCTTCAGCAGAGGCTGGGAGAAATGGGAAGGGGTAGAAAGGAGCAACTAATTTTGGCCCTTCAGGAAAGGAGCATCCTTTAGATTCTGCTTTTATCACATTCAGTTTTTCTCCTTGTGCATTTGTTACAGATCAAGCCCTGATACCCACTTTTAAATGTAATTACTGTAAATGAGGCACTCTCCAATTCCAGGCTCTTGCATCATGCCAGAGCTATGCAAAGGTCCTACAGGAATCCATCCTCCATGTCTCAGGGACAGAAATGCTGCCAAGAAAGCAGAACAATCACTTTTGCTTCCTCTATCTTAATAAAACAGAGACAACTTTCAAAGTTAATTTCAGAATGTTCTTTGTTGTCAGAAGTAATTTGGTGGTCTCGAAGGGCTGAAAACCATCCCCTGGATAGTCAAGTGCACTTCTGGATATTTGTGATGTGATTTGGGGTGTGTAAATAGACAGCTTCTAGGTTCCGTGATCTTTTTATCTGGATCTGTAGACTAAAAAGAGTGTGGGTTTTAATTAGGAGATAAAGCTGTTCAGAGATGAAAAATTGAAGAGAGACCTGCTTGCAAGATGCCTGTGCCTCCTTTTTCTGACATGAACTCATGAGCACACCCTTGGTGAGCAGGAACTCCAGCTCTGGCTCTGTCTGTGGGACTGGGGCTTGGTGGAGCTGCAGAGCCCTGGCACTGAGGGCTTAGCTTAAGGGCGGCCAAAGGCGCAGGATTCTTGCACTGAAGGCTTCCCCTGCATCTCTGCTGATGCTGGGGACCGGGACAAGGCTGTCCTTTGTTGGCAGAGATGAAGCTGGAGCAGGCAGCTCCACCATTGGGGTCTGCAATGAAAATTGCAGAGCTGAGGGTGTGGCCCCTTTGGTGGGAAGCACCGTGCAGAGCCCTCCCAGCAGCCAAAGTGGTGCAGGGTGTGCAGCTCCTGGGACGTGAGAGGCAATGCCATGTGTCTCTGGACCTGTCCCTCCTAAAACTTGTACAGTAAGGGGAAATAGTAACAGTTGGTTTCTGCTCTGTGAGAGGAATTAAGCATAATAATGTGTTAGCCTAGACTGCTACCTGCCAGAGTTAGACAGACTCAAGGCTGGGATAAAAAAAGATTGTCATCTGATTTTTCCATCTGGATGAGACTGCTCAATTTGCCTGCAGACTGTGTCTCTGGGGGCTGAGCAGAGTGATGCTGCTGCACTCCCTGCCTCGCAGGGGGAGGCATGGCCAGTGGTGAGGTGTCCTGCAGGAACACAGATGCCTTTCTGGAACAAACTGGGAAGTAGATCCAAACAGGGTGATGGAAATCAACCTGAAAATCCACACGTTGACCAATTGGTGCCTCTCCCCTAACTTGCTGCTCAGGTGATTTCAGATGCTGGATAGATTTATAGAAAATGTTTTCATCCTGCTTGCCAGCAGTTTAAAAACGTATTATAAAGAAAATGAAGTTGTAAAGTATCCAGCATATTAATGCTAAAATGATATGGCCAGAGTTCTATAAAAAAAGGATTTCTCTTTCATATCTAGAAATTAAACTGTGCAGTTATGACAAGACTATTTAACCTTTGTCCGGTCTACCTGTCCCTATCTGTTCAGTCAAGCTTCTCTGAACAAATTGGTTTTATAGCAAAAAACCAGGAAGTGATTAGCACAGAACAGTATTTATTCTGATTATTCTCTAGTGGCTGGACTATTGCAAGAGTTAAACCTCATTTGCATCTTTCTGCAAACAGATGTGGCTGTACAGAGCTGTGGTATTGCAGACAGCAAGGCTAATGTGCAGGGTGTGTGGTATGTCAGCTTTCTAATCTGGATGGTTAGGTTTATAATTTCCTGCCAGTTTATAACAGCTTCTGTTTGGTTGATTGTAAAGGGAAAGGCACTTTGGGGCTTAGGTAGCAGGGGAATTGACTTACCCAAGTGTCTTTGATCTGAACGTGATTTGTTAATTTTAGATATAAAGACTATGCTGGTTTTTCATTTATCTGCTTCAGCCTATGGTTTACTTCCTTGTATGTTTTATTTTTAACTGCAAGGTTTTACATCTGTATTAATAAGTCATCCAAGAAATATTGTAGCACTAAATATTCTGCACTTTCCAAGTGAAATAATTGTCACAGTTTGCACAAACAGAACTGTCTGGTTTGCTACAAGTGACACAAATATAAGAGAGCATTGTCTGATGGAAGAGATAATCTTCAGAATAGCTTTTTAGGGGTTCCTTATTGCTTTGCATTTTTTTGTGAAACAGGCAAATGACTTCAACTTATAGCCCAACCTGGTCATTATTTAAAATCACTGAGTCATTTTAGTCTCCAACTTTTCCTCTTCATAAGTAGCTTTTTGGATGGACAGCATGGAAGCTGCTAACTAAATTTCAATTTTTAGGAAGGCCTTTAGTCATATAACTAAGGGTGATAAAAATCCTTTTTAATGGGCAATACTCCTTAGCCATAGGCTTGACCAATAAATTAAATGGATTAATTAAGTTGAGCTGTCAGGACCAAGGACTGTCATGAAGTCAGGCCAGCAGAGTTGGCCATTTATCAGAGGCAAATGTTTGTCAAGAAAAGGCAGCCTTTAATGGGTTATTCTGGAGTGCATGCAAATGAGCAAGTACCTAAAAAATCTAGCAAGGAGTGTCTGTCATCTGATCACAGGCAATCTAAAAGGAGGTAGATACATTTGCACAAAGTCATTAAATTTGCTTATCAAACTTCTTGCTGTGAATTTTTGAACTTCAGGTTCTGAGGAGATGAGCTGGCTTGTGAGTAATAGTCTTAGGTATTTCCATTTTTCACTCTTCACTGAGAAATTCAATTTGTTTTATGTTTCGAGATTATATATACACACAGACAAACATATACCTATATATGTATGAAGTGGTTTAAAATGCCAGCTTATTAAAAAATAGGAAAAATTTTATTGCTTTCAGAGCATTTGGAGGAATTATGCTCTGCAGGCAGAATTCAGTGCAGAGACTGGAGGCAGACCAATGCATTCCTGTCATTTCAGTGCAGGAATCTTCCAGTGTCATTTGTGCCTGGCTCTGTTTGCTGCCTACAGAAGAGTCCTGTTAGTCCTGGCCTGTGAGGGTCACAGCTGGGTGCTGTGGGCATCTTCATGGAAGACCCGGATGAGGAACAGTCAGCAGAGTTTCAGTGCCCTTTTTCTGTCAAGAGACAGAGAGCCTTGGGTGCTCCACTATCTGTAGTTCTTCCCTGCGACCCTTAGGTTGCAGGAAGGTGGTGACAGCATTTCTCTGGCAGCCACAGGTGTGATGATGATGATGGAGCTCTATGAAGCTCTTGTCACCTGTGGAGCCCCCCGGGGCTGGCATGGTGTGAGCAGCAGAGCAGCAGCAGATCCTGGCTCCTTCTGCTTCCACGGAGCCCTTTGGTACCACGCGCTCCTCTGCGGATGTGGTAGGAGTGAGCTGGTGTGTGCTTCCCAATGTGGAAAGCAAAGCAGTGCGTATCATTGCATCGAAGTTGCATCTCTGTTTTGGTGCTTCCAGTTTAGCTCTAAAGCCCTGGCCATATGGATGCACTCCTACAGCCACTCTGGAGGCAAGCTGAGAATAAAATGAGCTGTGTGCAAGTGCTGCAAGCCTGTGTAAATGAAACCTGCCTGACAAACCAGAAACATGCCTTTTTGATGTATAACAAAAATAAAATTTTCTCAAGGCATAGAACTTTATGTATGTTCAATTCCTGTTGATTAAATAGTTCTCAGCTCAAAACTGCAAGGGAGTGAGCCAGGGATGCTGGTACCAGGGCAGTGATTTATCAGGATATGTGAAGACAACAGTGCTAGAAAAATGGGCCCAGCCATGTGGGCAAGGCCAAGGTCTTCACTGTAGTTTGGAAATGTCGTGGTTTGACACTGGCCAAATGCCAGGCACCCACAAAAGTCACTCAGTCACCCTCCCTGCCACAGCTGGGCAGAGGAGAGAGAGAAAAATTAATGAAGGGCTCATGAGTTGAGATAAGGAATGGGAGAAAACACTCCAAGGGCAAAACAGGCTCAACTTAGAGGTACAAAGTGAATTTATTACTAACAGAGAATCAGAGGAGAATAATGAGAAGTAAAATAAACCCTTAAAACACCTTTTTACCCCCAGCCCCTCCTTCATTCCCACTGACAGCACAGGGAGACAGGGCATGGGGGTTTGGTCAGTTTGTCACCTGAGGTATTTTTCTGCTGTTCTGGGAGAGAAACCCTTCCCCTGTGAGACTGTGGGGTCCCTCCCACAGGAGACAGTTCTCTGTCAGAACTCCAGCGTGGGCCCACTCTCATGAGCAGCAGCCCTACCACACCCACTGCAAACGTGAGTCCCTCCCACGGGCACACAGCTCTCCCAAAACTGCTGTGACATGGATCTCTCTTCCATGGGGTGCCATCCTCCAAGGACAGGCTGCTCCAGGGCCCCCTGTCTCCACTGGGACTCCCACTGGATCACAGCCTCCTCCAGGCATCCACCCACTCCAGCATTGGAACTTTCCTCGTGGGCTGGGGGTGGATCTCTGCATCCCCCATGGATCCCCAGGGGCTGTGGGTGGATCTCTGCATCCCCTGTGGATCCCCAGGGGCTGTGGTGGATCTTTTCAGCCCCCATGGATCTCCACGAGCTGTGGGTGGATCTCTGCATCCCCTGTGGATCCCCAGGAGCTGTGGGTGGATTTCTGCATCCCCTGTGGATTTCATGGGCTGCAGGGGCACAGCTGCTTCCCCATGCTCCTCACCACAGCCTACAGAGGAATCTCAGCTCCCATCCTTGAAGTACCTCCTGATCCTCCTTCTCCACTGACCTTGGTGTCTCCATGCTGTTTCCCTCACATGTCCTCACTTAACTCCTCTTCTGTGGCTAGGAAAAACTGTGCCCCCTTTTTTTTTGATTTTATTCTTAAATCTGCTATCACAGAGACATTACCAAGCTCTCTAACTGGGCCAGCAGCATGTTCCTCTTCAGAGCCACCAGAGATCAGCTCTGTCAGACATGGTGGAAGCTTCCAGCAGCTCCTCACAGAAGCCAATGCTGTGGTTCCCCCTCCACTACCAAAAACCAAGCTGTGCAAAAGAAACACAGAAGGGAAAACCCTCTTTGAAGCAAGGGTGAGAAGGTTCAAGAAGGAGGAAGAACTTGCTCTTGCCTTGAGGTTGTTCAGGATGGGTAGAGAACAGGGTGTGCTTGACCTTGGCTTTCTGGAATCTGGGATGGAAGAGGATGAAGATGAGAGACTGTGATTGATGATAACTTCTGGATTGCTTCCTCTCCCTGCTCAGTGGGGCAATGAGAATCACTATCCCATGCTGTAGTCTAGGGTTTTGTCTTGGGGACTTGGGAGAAAAGTTAGAAATGCTCCCAAAAGGCTGAAGTGCCTCAACCATGATGTGAGCTGGACTCCTTAGAGGATAATTTCTTTGTGACACTGATCTGTGTGTTCTTGATGAACATTTTTAAAATGGCCCTGGTACTTCACTTGTAGGAAAGTCAGGCTTTTTGTACCATTTTTTCTTAAACTATTATCAGCAGCTGTGAAGTGATGCAATCCATATGCCGTATGGAGCACCTATATATAAAAATCTGACATATGGATGTTGTGAAGTTCTCGGAAGATTCCACATGCTTAAGATCACCCACGTGCTAAAAACATTCTGTTTGGGAATTAGTTGTTGAGATTTATGTTGAATTCCCAAAGTGAAACCAGGCAAATTGTGCTGGGAATATTTGTAGCACAGAGTCAGGTCTGAATTACTCCTTTTGATCCCCAGTGGAATACCACAGGTTTTGGGAATGATGTGTTTGGGCTGAATGTTTCCAAGGTGTCTCTGAAGATAACTTATATTGGATCTCTTAATCAATTGGATCTGAGCTGTTTCTAGCTTGTGGTTCTTCACTGTCATCTCCTGCCCTCCCCTAGTTAGGGGCCTCTGTCTCCATGGGTGATATGGGAGGGGGAGGATGAGGCACAGCACCACTGTACACCTGGTTTCTCAATTAAGTCCTCAGGACTCAGATGTGATGTTTTGCTGCATAGAAATCCTTGCAGCCTACTGGCTGTTGTTTCTGTGGGACATGAAGAAGGTAAGGCATCCCAATGGATCCAGAAGTTAGTAAAGCACACAATTTGCAAGAACCTTCTGCCTTTGTTAACACTGATTTTCCATGCTGCTGTAGCTCTTTATGTCAAAATGTTTATCTGGAAGTTCTCCATGGCTAACTAACAGGAGTTGGTTAGACTTTTTTTTTTTTTTCCTTTTTTTAATATCTTTTTTTATCCACTGAGATGAGAATCCACTCTTCTACTGCTGATTTTGCTGGTGCAGTAGGGCTGGCTGTGCTAACCTCCCCGGGGAATTCGCCATCAGAGCGTGTGACTGAGCGGCAAGGTGGGCATAAGGCATGGTGGGCATGTTGGCTCCACACAGATGGAGACTGAGGATTGAGTGAGCAAATGGTAAGGAGGAAGGTACATATAAACTGAAAAGACTTTTCAGTTTTACTCACTGTTTAAGAAGCACATAGCAAGTGCTATAAAAATACAGACGAGTAATATGTAGTCGGTTGATCCTCCCCTGGCCTCAGCAGAGGCAGATGGGATTGGGCCTGTTTATCTGCTGGTTTTGGGGCTTGTTCAGAGTGTGAATGCAAACTCTGCTGCTGCACAAGGATTGTGACCTAGGCAGGGCATATACCCTTGGACGTGCTGTGCCCCCAGATGTTTGTACCAGTCCCTAAAGTTTTCATGCAAGACATCTCAAATTGCTGCTGCCCTCTCTGCCAATTTTGTTCTTGTGGAATGGCAGAGGATTGACAGTGATTTGGATCCTGCTTTCTGAAATGCTTAGTTCAGGGCTTTAGTGATGCAGTGATGTGGAGAAGCAGCAAGCAGCACACTCTGGAGCTTGGTTATTTAGGGGTCCATGTTACAGATGTATGTAAACCTCTTTCTCCCCAAAGAGCTATCAAGGTGAAGTTAATTCCACTACCAGTAAATGTTCATTGTAATGTGTGAGGCAATAGCAGGAGAGTGAGCCTACAGCATGTGCCTGTACATCACTTTAATTTGTAATCAACCTGGAATGATTTCTAGTTCCAAGCTGTGTCTTAGTTATTTGCACGTGCTGTGCTACAGTGGATTCTACTCGCTTAAAATCCTTGTCAGGGAAGAAACATTTTTCTGGCTTTTATTTGCAATGAAAGCTGTTCCCTAGAGTCATGTCAGCTGCAGAAATCCAGACCCCAGCACAAGTGTCTGCATTAAAAACTGGGCTTTGGGCTCCATTAAAATACTGTGACTGCACATGTCACAAACAGACAGGCAGTGCAGTAGCACAGGCACATGAAAGATCCTGCTTTGAAACCAAGGGGCTTTTGAAACTGTGGGGCTTTTGAAAATGAGGTTGCAACCCCGGAGAAAAGAAACAGCTATCTCCTCTCTTTGCTTCTTCCAGCCTCTGTCAGCTTCTGGCTTTAAATTTTCTCTGAAATTATGCACTTCTCTCTTGGTAATCTTCCTCCATATTTTAATTGGGAATGGCAGGTAAGGAATAAGGTCAAAGAACTGGAAATGGCCTTGTAAAACTGAGACAATGGAGCCAGAAAAATGGCCCTTCAGTTAAAACTGGTGATAGTAACTGCCAAATTTTTGGGAATGTTTGCAAACTAATTAGATCAAGCAAAATTACATAAAACTTGTGACCTTTGAATATAAACAGGGCTGGAGGACTTTGAGAAGAGGATGGCAGGACTCCAGTAAGAGAGACATGAGATGTGTATCATGACAGTTTAGTCCACACTGTGTAGGCAATGAGGCATGCTGATAGGTTAAAGCATCTTTTTCACCTAGGAGAAAATACCTGTCCTCTTCCTTTGTGTACAAAACGTTTCATGTGTTTATATGTGTGTATGAATGTTACTCCCATACACAGGTGGGGTGCATGCCCTTCATTGCCTCTAAGACAAGGGTTGGCCTGCTCATTCTGGCCAGGTTTTACACATGGCACATTGCCATGATGTAGGAGTGCCTTTTATTTCTGTAGCAAACACTTTATTTCTATGGTCACCACTTCTTTAATATTGAGTCTGTTTTCCCTCAGTTCCTTCTGGAGGAGGATTGGAGCAGAGAGTTTTGGTCCATTTTGCTGCTCTGTTGTGGTGTGGCAGCAGAGGTATCTGTTGTTAGGGGATACTGGATCCAAGGGAACTTTGGAAGTGGAAGGGTTTAGGGTTTATGGTGAGGTCACAATCCTGGGGGCATGAATTCATCAGGTCAGCTGATGAGAAGTGCTGTCCTCTGCCCTAGCAGGTGTGTGCTCTGCTTTTAAGCCTGTGAGTAGTCCATGTTGTGCCTGGATTAGAAACTGAGATTGCTTTTTGATAGTGTCAAAATAAATTAAAGAGCAATAATAAACCCCAAAGAAAAGATTAGGATTTAAAAAATTGAAGACTCTTACCTTGCTCATCCTCTGCTCTTGTCCTTCTCTTTTTGACTATGGAGAAAAAAAGAGAAAAATGCTGAAGGCTGTTCAGATTTTCAGTGCAAAAGACTAATGTTTTGGTGGGGTGAGCAGGAAATAATGGCGAGAGACTTGCAGAATAGCATTGAGATTTGCATTGATTTTTGAATCCTTGCTTAAATACTGTAGGTTATCCAAGATCTAAACTCTAGCAAATTACATTTCAGAGGCAGAAAATCAGAGATCCCACAGGTGCAGAGTGCACTAATCTGGATGTAGCAAGCAGGTTATGGGTGTTATGGATTCTTATTGCTTGGTGTGGGGCTGTGCACGCTGTTGGGTGTGTGCTCTTAGGCAGAATCAACAATTTTCACAAAGATTTTCCAAGGTGTTAATCCCAGTTACTGGGTAATGCTGTGTAAGCACCAATTTACTTCTTGTAACTCTTTGGCAGCCTGAGAAAGCTCTACTGCAGTTCCCCTCTTCCCATCCTGCTGGGGAATTGAGCCCCAAGGTGGTTGTGATGTTCCTGGAGCCGATGCTGTTGGGATCATTGGAGATGGCGGACGGGACCCTGCGGCTGCAGACGGATCTTGAGCATCAGGGACACCCAGGAGGGGAGTGGGAGTCTGTGCAATTCATGGTTTAAGGATCTTACACAGTGTCATAAAAAAACCCAGGGGCAAAGAAAAGAATAGAAGGCAATTCTCCCAGGCCGTGCTCAGCTGGTGCAAAGGGATGAACTCCTTATTTACTGGTCCCATTTGGCACCAGATTTTGCTTGTATTTTCTTCCAGTCCCCAAAGGAAGTGAAGCAAGACTCACGCAGACAACTCTTTGGTATCTAGACCAAAGCAGAGAGAGATATGTCCTGTAAGGAAATGTCCTTTTGAATGTAAATAGTACTTGATGAGGGCCAGCAGAAGCAATCCAGAAAGCAGCCTGGACTTGGGCTTTCTGAAAATCTGCATCCCTGTCTCGGTTCAGGACACCTCATTTCCAAAAGCATTAAGAATTTTCATACAGCTTTAGGCTGTCTCCAGATTCCTACCCACTCAATCTCTAATTAAATGTAAGAATTTCCACTTTATGATTAATCCTTCTTTTCAGGGCAAGTTGCAATATAGTTGAAAAAGTAAGACTTATCTGTCTGCTGCTTTCCTTCTGCCTTTTTAGTTTGCAAATGAATGTAGGGTCATCTTATATCATTCGTCTTCTTAGAACTTTTGCCAGTTTTAATTCTGTAAAACGCAATAGTCATTCCTCATACTTATCTGTAAATTGCATTGAATCTTGTTGCAGTCATATTAGGTGGTAATGATTTATATGCCTTCTAATAATTTATTTGATTATGCCAGCTATCCTCCATTTCTAAAGAATTATCAAGTTAATGCTCTTGCGTAGGGAGCAAAGAAATATTTTCCGTAGTTTTTAACTTTGCCTTTCTGCACTTTGGCACAGTGCTGCATGTTTGGTTTATTAATACAGTGGTGTGTAAGGATCAGGCTGACAATTTATTAAAGGTATTTAATGTTGTTAGACCCCCAGGTTGCACAGAAGTTGCATATCCAGAGGTGATTTCAGTGTGGTGTCAGTGCTTGAGTGTTTCTGCCTCGTGCATCCCCAGATTCTGCAAATCTCTGATGGGAGTGTCTGTGCTGAGCACAGATGGGGCTGATGGCTCTGAGCTCAGTGGGAATGTGAAGGACAAATAACACTGTCAGAAATCTCAGTGGCAAAATATGTTGGGTTTTCCTTTCCTTTTCCTTATGCCCCAACAGGTCTGTGTTGAGCATAAGGAGCTCTCACCCCCCTAATCAGCAAAGGGCTGGATGCAGGGAAATATAAGCACAGGTCTAACTTTAGGATTGGAATTACTCCCATAGATTTTTGAAGCAATTATTCTTTCAAAAAGAAATAAACAGGAAATCAGGCTGCTGGGGGGGGAGACAGGGAGAGAAAAGCACAGTACGACTAAAGAAAAGTGATTTTTCTATCTAGTGTGTTTCATACACTGGAAACTTTCAATATTTCCTTTCTTGATGGACAGTCTATCCTGTCTGTTTTCTCTTCCTTTTGGAAATTTGTGCCCAACTCCTGGATAATATGCCTCCCACGCCAGCTGACAAAACACAAAGCAGTAGGAAGAAGCTTCAGCTCTAGGGGAAAACTCTTCTCTTCATGAAAAAATGATGCAGTTTTTCTTTTCTTTTCCTTGACTTGCATATTTAGAGAAGCACAGAATGGAACAAAGTATCGCACAAGTGCAAATAATGTCCAACTTCCTTTATCCTCACTAAAATTTCTCTTTGAAAAACAATAACTTTTTTCTGAATATGTTGGCATAAAATACCAATTTTTGACAGGGTTTGAATGCTGCCTTTTTTTTCATTTAAAAGTTCTATGCTAGCTGAGACATTGCACTTTTGAACAGGATGAAATATGGGCTACTTCTTAGGAAAAATGGTTGTGATTACTCTAGAAGGCAGATTGTTGCCTCTTCCAGAGTTCAGAATACAGACTGGTACTGTGTGTGCATGAGAGAAGTAGTACAACTGAAAGGAACAGAAATGATAGGTGGGAAAACAGGAAGGTATTTTACCCAGTTCACAAGCACCTGGAGTCATGCAGAAAATCAAACAAGAAATTACTTCCCAGCAAGAAATTAAAGCATCCAAGCAATGAAATGAATAATCAAAGAGGCATATGATATCAGGATATCATAACCAGGTTTTTCTTCTCCTAAAGCATTTGAATTTTTGGAGAATTTGAGTCCTGACACTGTAAACTGCCTTGCTCCCAGCTCTGCTCTTGAGTAGATCAGCCCCTCTGATCCATTGAAACTGAGGAGCCAGATCACTGGCTAGGTCACTGTGTCTGCCCTCAGTTACAAAAATACACTGCATGTCTCCTCATCACATTTTTTGTTTCTCTTTTCTTTACCATTTCTTATTTGTATTTATTATTACTTTGTATTGCTGTTATTGCATTAATTCTACCACAGAGTGTCACTAGGATTGGGAATGGGCCTTCTCTTAACATCTCTGTCTGTGTGCTTTTCAACATTATTTGCTTTTTAGCATTAGTGAAGACAGCTGTGTGCACACAGAACATCTGGGGTCCTGCTGAACTGTAAAACCTCCTGACATCGATGTTTAATTTGCATTGACATATTTTCACTTTTACTTTATACCTGCTTGCAGCCTTGCATGTCTTTTGGCTCTTTGCTGTTTTGCAGACGTCAAGTAGCAGGGAGCTGAAACAGAGGAATATCCTTGATTTTCTGCAAAACTGTGGTATGTGAATAAGGAATTGTTCTCAAAATTGTTCCTGTGGCTGCTGAGGACTGTTTGTGTTTAAACAGTGACTTCTTGTTTGCTGATACTCTCTTTTTGAGTGTTATTGTTTCATAATGGTCATTTGCACTTGTACAACCTCCTTGTCAAGAGGGTGGTTGATGGTTTGCTAAGAGGCTGATTTCAACCAGATCTTTTCACAGGCATGGTTATTAGGGAATGCAGCAATCTTCTGACAGATTTTCTACTCTAGTAAGCAGCCACATCATCTCTGTGAATAAAAGTGCCTACTTTTACAAGAGTTGGCTTTGGTGTCTTGAGGCCATTTGGGTGTTTACAATCAGTGCTGAAAAGCAGCTGATTCTGCAGGTGCCAGTTCTCTGGCTGTCCCCAGATGCCTTTCGGTGCAGATCTGCAAGTACCGTGTCTGATTCCTTCTTTGTCTGCCTGAGCAGAGGGGCAGTTCTGTTAAAAAGGCACAGGAACCCCAACCATTCTGTGATTCTGTGCATCCCATGGCCTTCTCTGGACCCGTTAGATTTGTGCTAGCAAGGACTTGGTACCCTGGAGCACCACAGCTGGTCCTATGAACAGATGAACCCCTGGGATCATGGCTGGTCCCCTGGGAGCACA
>VZTB01003539.1:1301075-1444542 GCA_013397245.1 Thryothorus ludovicianus
GGTCCTTTGGGATCACGGCTGGTCCCCCTGGGATCATGGCTGGTCCCCTGGGATCATGGCTGGTCCCCTGGGATCATGGCTGGTCCCCTGGGAGCAAGGTTGGTCCCCTGGTTCCATGGCTGCCCAAAAGGACTCTGCCTTGGGCCCTTCCAGTGGGTGTTTGTCTTTTGCCCACAGCTTCCTCCCAAACCATTGCATTTGCCTGTTGACTAAATTCTTATTTCCTTGGGTCTGTAGTGACCCTTTAATGAAGTTTGGATTATTTTTCCCAGAGATGTGAAATATTTGTTCCCCACACATGTTGGCCCTTTGCTTATTCTTGAAGATGTGGTGTAGCTGAATTTCTTCATTATCCATCTCTATTCTGCTGTTGATTAATCTGTTTTTCCACTAGGGCTCTGTTATGAGAGAAGATTAATATTGCAAAGAAGATATTTGTTTGTTTCAAATATTTTGCTTCCTTTCTCTGCTGGGAATACTAGTATAAACACCAGGCAATCTGAATTTAAATAGCTAAAGTATTAGTCTTGCTGTTCCAGTTACTTGTCATTACACTTGAGGATAAGGTTACAGCTGATTATACAAAATACCTGAGCCATACGTTTTACATTCTCAATCAGCATATTATAGCTATGAAAATCTGAGATATCTTTTTATGATAATTGAGAGAGATTTTCCTTAGAGTATGCAAGACTCTTGAGAGAAGTGGAATTGCTTGTCTGTAATTCTGTTATAAGCTTTACTGGTATTTATTTAACATGAAGTTTATTGCTACTGAATATTTTTCTTATGGCTTGCTGTCAAAAGTGTCAAAACACTCAGAAGGCTGCTCCCAGTTTTGATATTCTCTGCACAGGGCCTTGTTTGTTTGACCAATCTGAAGCATCCTCCACGAGCCTGACTCATGTGCAAGGCAGCAGTGCACTTAGGTGAAGAAAATGTAAATTGTTATTGCCTGAGTGGGCCCCTTCAGCTCCCCACTTGACATTGAGGGTAATCAGTCAGCCTGGGGCCCAAAATGCAAACTGGCTTAGATTTCTCCAGCTCTTGTACTGAGCTCTTTGGGGCCATTCCAGACCCAAACTGCCAAGTGCAGCAGATCCCTGGTCCTGGCTTTGGAGATTTGAGGTTGGGAGCTTGGGCTTGAGTCACTTGTACAGGTCTGGGCTGTTGTGTCCCCTGTGTCAGCAGCATGGGCAGATTGGATTGACCTGCCCTTGCCTTGGGGGTGTCAGCACCTCACAGGTATTCCCCCTACAAAGCTGTGTGGGGGAGCCCCAAGGCGCTCCCTGGAAGCAGGAAACCAGCACTTCTGGGCAGTTAAATGCTTTTTAACAGATTGAGGGAATTTCATGTGCTAGGACCGTGCAGATGAAGGCCAAAAGAGACTTTGTTTGATTGAGGGGCCCATGACTGCTTCAGGCCCTTCAGCTTGGAAATTGGCTGAACCCACAGCTTGTTCTAGCAGCAGGAGGCTGAGCTCTGCCAGGGATGGGGGCTCATGCAAGCACCTGGGACAGTCAGGGGGCTGACTGGAGACCCAGCTCTTAGGAGCACCTGGCTCCAGCTTCATAATCTGCAGAAACTGGAATTGACCGGAAATTCTGCTGGATTTTTACAGCCCATTTCATGTCTTCCTCTTCAGATCTTCCTTGATTGCAAATAAAAGTGAAGCCATCCTGATTACCTGGTTGAGATGCAGGTTAAATTTGATTTTAGAAGAAAAAGTTAAATATTAATTTCTCTATTTAAATAAAGCAAGTGAAGCACTAATGCAGTAAGCTATAATTTTTATGATTTTGCTCCCGAAGGTTCAGTTTGTTCCCGAGTAAGTGAGATACAGACAAGAAATAAATGTTTTTCTGCCTAAATGTATGGCAATAAGTGGAAAGTTGTGACTAATTTTTCTTATCTGGCACCTGTGACCAGGGTTGCTTTATGCTTGGTTGTGTTTGTTTGTCTAAACCCACAAGAGCTGGTTTCTCTCTGGCTTTAGGGTAGACTCTCAGGTTCATTAGCACAACAGCACTGCTGCTCCTGTCCATCCCCTCAGCATTTTAGTAGAGGTTTTCTGCAGCTGGAGATTGCCAGGCAGGATGGGAGAGCTGTCCCTGCCAAGGGGGTGTTGTGGGGGACATTGTGGCAGCAGGACACAGCTTGTGCCTCAGTTTATGCACAGGGATTCAGAGGTTGGAGAACCCAGCTGAGGGCTGGTGTAAAGCCCTTAGCTGTGGTTTGGTTGGGTTGTGTTCACCACTGTGAGTCTCGATTCAGCCCACTCAGCCGTGCTCTCTGTGTGTTTCAGTGTTTGCAGAGGCAGCCTCTGGGGCATTAACGCCAGAGGAGATTTCTGTCTGTTTACCAAAATGGAAATAGCCTAATTTGGGAGTGGGCTGCAATCCCTTCAGAAAACTCAACTTTAATATATTTCCTGTAATCACCACTTAAAAACAAACATGTTTCCAAAATGTTCTTCATTTCTTCACCTTGATATTTCTCACACAGGCATTAATCACCCACTTCTTTTAAGTGCAGAGCTCAGTGTATTGCAGTGAAGAACTGTCTTCTCATGCCAGATGAAAAAGATGAGTGGATTTTACAGTGAAATTCCCATTGCCCTGGGGAGCAGTGATCATGCCGAAAAAATGTTCACTGACCTGTGTGACACAGGTGCCATCTGTGTCAGGATTTTGGTGGAGTTAACCCCTGATAGTTCACTTTGCAGAACACTGCAAAGCTACGATGCTGGCTTTAAGGTTGTTAAAACCTAGCCTGGCTTGGTAAACGTTAGAGTATCAAGTATGTGCTGGCCCAGGTTGTGCAGGGCACGATGTGCTGGAATTTTGAGGTGCTTGTTTTTTGCCTGCTGTAGTTCGGGGCTGATCCCAGTGAGCTTTAGCACTGGGTATGTTTAGTCCAACTTGTGGTTTTAAAATGCAGGTTCTTGCACATTGGCTTAGCAGTGTATCAAAAAGAGATGTCTAAATATTATTCCCTCCCCTGGAAGTGATTGGGTAGGTGACTGGGTGAGTTGTTCATTTGGGTGAGTACTAATTAATTCCATATCACTGACATAATTTTTGTGCTGATTTTCCATCCTAAACTCTTAATTCTTTGATATTTTTCTTTGGCTGAACTGCTTTTTTGCCTTCTGATTCTTCTGCTGGCTTGACTGGAAAGAAGGTACTTGCTAAATTCTGATTCATTATTACAGCTATTCAATCTTAGAGTGTGCCCAGGTAGTTACCCAGTGCCTTGTTCCATCATTTGTGCTGCTCGTTCTTCACCCACTTCACCCCTTCCACCATGATCTGCCTCTCTGACCCATGAGGTGAGCACACAGCAGCAGCAGCAAGCTGGACCTGAACTTTGGCTTTCTGTGCAGTCCTGTGCTCAGGCAGGAGGACTTGAAAAGGAGAGGTTGGCACGAACTCCCTGGCTCAGCAGGCTGTGGAGGTGAGACCCCAAATCCTGAGGAGGCTGAAGCAGGATTTCTGTACCTCATGTGTTGCCACAAGCAACCTTGGTGTGTCATAAAGCAAGATCTCTTCTTCTTTGGGCTTTAACCTGCCCTGGTCAGCTCTGGCTGCAGAGGGGTCAAGCACAGAATAGAGGCTGTGGCTGCTGGAGCACCTTTTTGCTCCTGGGCAGCTTCCCTGTGTTTCAGCTGGAAGCTTCATATTTTCAACACAAACATTGCCAAATAGAAATTTCAAGGTGGCAGATTTGTAATGGTGGTGGTGGGAAGGTAAGAGTGGTCTTAAATTAGCAAAAGTCTTTGACTGCAGTAAAGCTGTGTACCAGGATGTTTAAAAATTTAACACGAAAACAACAGGCTGGCAGCCTGCAGTACAGCAGATTTAAAAATTAAAATGCCACCATGTTTAATGGAGCTCCCAAAAGTAATGATAAAAATGTAATTACTTCTGATTAGACACATATTCTATTAAGTAAAGAATATGGTAACTCTTAATCGGCTTGGATAAGCTAGGTAATTTAAAATGAGTTATATTTCTTAGAGCTCAACATGCAAATGAATTGGAGTTTATATATAGTTAGTATTTGCAGGATAAACAGACAGCAATTTAAGTTGATTATGAACAAAACCAAATCCTTAGAGTGATTATGGCCATGCTACTCTCTGAGGTCAGTTTAACTCAGGCTTGACATTGAGACCTCAGTTCCAAAAAGCACTTCTCTGTTGGGTGACTGGGCATAAGTGTTTATGCAGTTTTTCAAATCTCTTGTGCAGCCTGAATGCAGTCACACTTTGACTCCATTGGTTCATAAGTACAGTGGGAAGAGATTGTATTCAGGTTTAACACAATTTAATGGACACAATAATAAAACCCATCCTTTTCTACTGAATTTCAGACTGTTAATATTGAGAAGACAAACATCTTTCAAAGCTACTGTTGAATTTGATGCTTAACTTCAGTCAAGAACCTACTTGTTTGTACAACAGGAACAATATTACCAAATGACCAATCAGTTGCCATGATGGAAACAAAACAAAAAATAGTTTTCTGTAACTTGTTTGAGTTAGGAGTCCACTATTTCCCCGGACTTTTCTCCTCTGTGTGTGTGGTTTAAAAAAATCCCAATGCCCAAAGTGCTGAAAAACACAGAAAAGAAAGTAAACATCCAACATTATTTCTGGCAGATATTTTTAAAACACAGAGAAGTCTGATGTGAGGTAAAGCAGGATCAGACACACTAAGCAAATTTCAACTAACAAATGTAACTGGAATTGAATTCACTGAAGCTGTGTCTGTAACAGGAATGAACTTGGCCAGATGATTACACTCCATTTTAATAGGAAATAATGAATATTGATTAAGTCTGTGGCAGGTGTCACTGCACCCTGCAGCAGTAGCCAGAGGAGGTAGAGGTGCAATAGGGTATGTTAGCAGGTGGTCCTGCCTTCCTGCTGCATTGGCCTCATGGTGCTGCTCTGGCACAGGGCTCAAACCTGGCAAGCTGGGCTTGGTGTGAGTCTGGGGCTCCCTGGGGTTGGGGGCTGAGAAATGGGCACGCTGGGGCCATCTCTGTGACTGAGGAGGGGGGCCACTGTTAGAGGCTGGGTTTTACTCTGAGTTTTAGAAATGGGGCAGCTTGAGCTGTCAGTATAAATGGGAAGAAATACTTTATGGAAGGACTAGAGTGCTTAGAGTTTGGTAGCTGTTGGGCATCCTAACACAGGTTGACTTCCTAATGGACTTGGGCATATGTAAGAGGAACCTATGTGTGTCTGCTATGGAACTGCTGAGCATGGAATATTTATTGTTAGCTGAGCTATAATCAGAGCTATGAAGAGTTTAAAAATAGCGTGGTCTGCTGGGAGAAAAAGGTGCAAGTATGTATTAATATATTGTATTCATACCCACAGCATGCTTTTCTTCTGGGAGGTGAGTTTTAGTTATAGTACATTACACACATGGAACAGATTTTGGAGACACCTGCATGGCTCTGAGGATGGGGGACAGGGTGCTATGGCTAGGAGGATGCTTGGGAAGGTGTGGGAAAGCCAGCAGTGGCTGCAGGCAAGAAAGGGGCAGTGGGTCTCTGCAAGACATTTCTTGTGCTTTAATGGAGTGGGATTTAAATTTAGAACTCATATGCGACCCAATGTCAAGTCAGAAATGTGTGGTTGAAAGTGTATAATCAGCTCCAAGTGGCTGCCTTGTAAATCTCAGGAGTGGAAACTGGCCTCGGGCTAGCAGCCGTCTCTGCTGCATCTCTGCTTGAGTGGACTGCAATTTGACTCTTTATCAAGAAAAGCAGTGAGAGAAAGAGGGGATGAAAGATGAACACAGCGCAAGTTGCCCAAAATAGGTTTTGTATAGACAAAGGTGATTTTACCGGAGACTTTGCAAAGAGTTCTGTGTGCCCTCAAAGCAAAGCAAAGTCCTGTTATGAAGTGTAGTGAGACAGGAAGGGCCAAGAGCAGCTCAGAGAAATGCTCTAGTTCTGACTTTGGGAGCTGCTTCTGACATTGTTGGGTTGAATGCCTGCACAGCACTTCCAAAAATGAAGTGATATTAAACTGGAATTCTACAATCTGGGGCCAGTCTGCAAAGCACTCTGTGCAGGGCTTTGTTTGCTTAAACTGCTGCCAAAACCAAATTGAGCATTTCCGTGAGCATCCACAGTGGCAGTAATGATCAGTGTGCTGTGAGCACGCAGAGCTTCCAGAGAAGGAGTAGGGGCATTAAACAACCTCTGAAATTTTGAGCAGCTCCTGGCTAGGAAGTTCTTTTGTGATATTACAATGTGAAGTCTTCACTATGAAAAAAGGTTATAAGTGTTGTGCAATTTGGAAAATCTCATCAACTCTGCCTTGATTATTTGTGGGTATATTGTAATCTGCCATGCTTGAGACCAGGGAATATTTTGAGCCAGCAGTTTTTCACAAGTCTCAAGACAGCATAAAATAAAGAAGATATTAATGACAAATGGAAATTTTATCTCAAGCCTGTTTAAAGTCCTGGGAGCTATGTATTTTGGAGCAATATACTATTGATTTCAGGAAGAGATGCTTCACTTTGTAGGTGCTAAGCACAGACTTATTCAAAGGAAAAAGTTCACAGTGTCAGTGAACCAACCAATTTGCTCTTAAATGAGTCAAGTTACTTTTTGATAGCTGTGGTCTGGAAATTCAGCTTTTTATCATTTTCATGGGTTTAATATTTGAAATTTAGCAAACTACAAGTTTTGCATATGCTCATATGTTGACAGCAAACATAAACATTTATTTGAAGTAACACCAAAAATCTGTGTTCTTCACACATTGGAAGGTGTCTGACTCCATTCTACTTTCCCTGAAGGAATATAAAAATAATTTTTTAAAAGGAACCTGGATATAAAAATAATGGTTAGTGAGTATTCACTATATATAGATCTACTAGAAAAACATCTGTTTTCTGTTTTTCCAGGAAAACAAGGGTGACATAGTCCCACTATTTGCACATATCCAGTGTTCATGGCCTAGAACCCAAATGTGAAAATAAACAGAAATTCAAGTAGCTCAGTCTATTCAGCTTATTAAAGACAGTGTAGTTTGTAATATTCACTCAAAGAATTACAATCTCATCAGTGCTGTAATCTCTTCCCTTGCGGTTTTATCTCCTTACATAGTGTCTAATTGTTTTTTTCTTCAAATCATCAAAGTGCTTGAGAAGGCAGACTATACTGAGACTTTTTAAACAGTAGAAATTGTCTGTCTGCCTACCTTGCCTGGTAAGTGCAGTTGAGTCATTGCATGACCAGTGTTAGGAGGTAGGAGAAACCTCTGTACTCCAGCCTGCTGGAGTTATAAACTTATACATGACTTCGATCATGTCTTTGCTGTGCATTTTCACACTCTTGAACAATAAAAGAAAACTGGCACAAAGTGAGCTATAAACTGTGAACCCCGAAAATATCAGGAAGGAATATGCATGAGTTATTTTTTAAGCATTTGACACCCCCTCTTTTGTTAGGGGAAAGGTAGTTTTGAGCTTGTGAGAGGTGCTCTGATGGATGCTGAAGTCTGTCATAAAGCTCTTTGTTTGAAAAGAATTCTTAGCTAATGTAGTAAACTATTGGAAGAAGTGTTTACAAAAAAACAAAGCTTTAGCTGTCTTCTAATCTCAGAGGCATTCCTCTCTTTCCAACCCTGACTATTTACAAAATTTTCTTGTATTGAAACTATATGCGTAGTTAAAAAAAGCTTTCCCCCCACCCGCCTTTGACATTCATATTGGAGGAGAAAACAATTAAATTACCTTTATCTTATAGCTAATTAGATCTAGCAATGATCTAGTAATGTTTATTCCTGTATGCCGTCTCTCTTATAACTTTGACAATTACATAAGAGTAGTGACATCTGTCTGGGAGTTTTGCAGACTGAGAGACATGGCCTTAAAGTTGAGATCTGTTGGAGCCATGGAAGTAGTTGGATTTTTGCAGCTCCAGTGCCAGTGCCAAACTGTCCCGTGGCTCTTGCCTCACAAACAGGCAGGATTTGGTGCCCGCAGGAGGAACCAGCAGTTCAAAATCCTCAGCTACCTGTGCATTGCAGAGTGAGCCATCTTCATTTCCAGGTAAAGTGTAAAGTGTGGGAAAAAGGTTGCTCATATAATGAAAAGAGGTTAAAAAAGTCTCCCAACTAACAGTGCTGCCCATTGCTGCTGGACTCTTCACTCTTTTAGCTGTGTGGGGCTGCTTGAAGGCATACAGATCCCTGAGCTCCTTGTGGGAGTGGGAGAAGAAAAAATACATATGGTGTGGTGAATGTGTATGACTGTAACAGACCACCGGGCTTTGATCTTTGGAGTTCCATGTTTATGAAGGAAGGTAGTGAATCTGAGAACTGTCTTGGTTTCAAAGACAGGTGTCGGCTAAGGTAGGCAGGAGCGTCCCTTGGAATGGAAAATATGACCCCCTCCCCTCTGAATTATTGTAATTTTGAAATTAAGGGGGCTTTCAGGCAAAGATATGAGACAAGGAATGACACTTCTTTACTAGTGTGTGTGTGTGTGTGTGTGTGTGTGTGTGTAGCGAGGTGAACAACAATGGTAACAACAACAAACAGGAACAGAAAACCCAAGGAAGTCTCTTCCAGCTGTTCAGGCCCCTGCCCCACGCTGCAGTTCCGGGAATGGCCACCAGGGGCGCTGCTGGCTCCCGGCCGGGCAGGGTGGTAATTCTGCCGTGGCTGCAGGGGGCGCTGTGGGACGGGCTCGCTCCCACACGGGGATGGGATGGGACGGGATGGGACGGGGAAGGCACTTCCTTCACAGACACCCAGTGACTGCTGATCCCAGTGCTCCCTCTGGGTGGAGAAAGGAGCTGCAGCTCTGGAGCTGAAGGAGAAGCAAGCTGTAAGGGCAGGGCCTCCCGACAGGCAGAGGATGAAAAGCTACAGTGTAGCACAAGCTCAGAGCAGAGGCAGAGGTACAGTGGGGCTGTGTGGTACCAATCTGACTCCTGAAAGCTGCATGGAAAAAGGTTCTTTGGGATTTTCTCATGGTGCTGGCTGCTCCCTGGGTCTGGGCTGTGCGGAGAGTGGGAGCAACCCCTGGGCAGGGAACAAGGGTATTCCCAAATCCTGGCGGGGCATGCACTGGCTCTGGGCTTCCCAACAGCAGAGCAGCAAGAGAAGTCCAGCTGGCAAACACAGTCACAGTGCTGAAGTAAAGGAAAAAAACAAAAACAAAAAGAAGCAGGCAAAACTGACAGAAACAGCAGGATCCCTGGTCAGAGATAGCAGCTGCGTGTGTCCAGTTGAACTGCCCGCCAAAGGAGAGGGGCTGGCTCTCATCCCGGCCTGGCCCCCATCCATCACGGAGTCTGGGAGCACGGGCGAGCCACCAGCCCTGGGCACAGAACAAAACAGATCAAAACCCCCAAAAGTGAGATGGGATAATAAACCATCCCCAGGACAAGGACCCAGATACTTCTTTTATCCAGTCAGTGGGAAATGAAGCTGCCACTTTGAGCAAGTTTATTTTAAAGCTGAAAGCTTTGAAGGTCAGCCCCAGTGGAGTGACATTTTAGCCAAGGGCAGGAGAGAAGAGATCATTCTGTGAGTGAAGCAGAGAGAGCTGTGACCTTAATGGAATTGTAAAAGTTGAACAAGACACAATAGAAATAAGTTCCCATATCCAAGGAAGAGGTTTATATTAAATCAAGGACAAAATTGAGCAGTGAAGAAAGAAGTGTAAATACTTCCCTCTTTTTTTTCTTCCTTTTCTTTTTTTTTTATTTTTTTGTGATAAAAGGCAGTTTGGCAATTGACTTTATTATTTTAACATATAAAAATATTGCAGAGAGGAGAGCAATGCTTTGTCTCTATTCAGAAGTAGGAACTGAGACTTCTGAGAGCTGGAATTGTTCTTTGTCCTGGTATTATGGGACCTCTGTGGAGGTGACTGATGAAACTTGCTTTTGGCAGACTGGATTCTAAAGGTGGCAATGTCTTCCTGTCTGTGTCCAGCAGTCTGCTTGAACACTAAAACAGGTGAAATGGTTGGTTGTATTTGCTCTTGTTATCGCTTGACATAGCTGGTTGTAAAACAGGTTATATGAAGTCGTGTAGATCTTGCAAAGTACTTGCTTATGCTTTCTTTATAATTTAAGGGAAAAGGTCTTGTGCCTTCTCATAATCAGGCTGTTTGAGTGTGAAAAATGTATCTTCAGTAGTCTACTAATAGCTTGTTCTGTTCTTAATAGTCCTTTAATCTTCGCTTCTTGTAGGATTAATGATTAAAACTCTCTTCATGCTCCTGACTCCAGCTGATACAAGGTATTGCCTTTGTGTTTCACCCAGCCGTGGTGAACATCCTCCCACTCATACACTGCTGCAAGTCGAAAGCAGCCGGTTTTGGGGAATTTTGGACAGAGAGGGATAGGCACATGGTGTCTTTGTATTGCTTCCTTGCTGCCTGCTGAGACTCATTGCTTTCAGGGCTGTACAAAAACCTGGTTTCACATGTTCTGCTCTGGGTGCAGCTTGATGTTAGAGTGTGTATTTCTTTTGATAGTTTTCCATTGTCTAACAGCACAGCAATGACAGCACATGAGATTTTTTTATGCTGAGAAGAATTTTAATCAATTATAATCACAGAAGTAGAGGGTCACTGGTGACTGGTGAGTGTGCTACAGTACTGAACCTGGCATGAAGTTCCTGGAAAAACAGAAAAGTGTGAGCTATGGGAAAAACCTATCAGTGCTTTGGTGTGTTATGGGAAAGATCACTCATGAAAGCATCTGGACGATGGGGAGTTGAGTTTCTAAGACCAGATCCTGCCATAGTGCAGCATTTTCAGGCTTGACATGTGAATCCCCATTTTCGTGAGAAAGTCTGTGTGAATCTCCCTGGGAATGATGTAAATGTCCTGCTGAAACTGAGAGAGGTCATGTCAGCCTATTTGTGGGGGATTTGAAGATGTCTAGGAGGTGATTCCCCTCTGCTAGAACTATGTGCTGCCCACAGTCTGTTCTGCAAGAGTGTTCTCATATGGTGTTTGCTTTAGGACACTCACAGGAGTCCAGACATCCCAATATGTGCTCTGAAAAGAGCCATAAACCCAGCTGCTTGCTGCTTACGCATGTAACCTTGCACAAGAAAGGCTCACAGGGGAAAGTCAAAGAACTTAAAGGGAAGTTATGTACCAGCTCAGCTTTAGAAGCATTAGACAGCTTTCTTCTTCTTTATCAAAGCATGATAATCAACTTTCTTCTTAGTGACAGAAGCAGCTGTAAAATATTTCTTTTCTCTCCCACCCTGCCTTTTTTCTTGTGAATTACTTTAAAGTTTGTTTTCTTTGTATGTACACAACTGCTTCACTGTGTGACTTGATGGAGAGACTCTTTCCTAAAATAACCACTAAAAAAGACTGCAAAGCTTTTGTTGTCATACATAGAACTGCACTTGCTTATTATTTTAGTATTTAGCTAAAATTCTAGGAGTTTTTTTAAAATAGTTCATACAATTAAGATAAGGAAATGCAATGTCAAAAATATAATCCTGAGAGGTTATTAATTCTTGCAAAGAAACAAATTTGCCTAGATCAAGCTTAGGTCATTTGCTTGGGATTGAGAACCAGCCTATAGATTTCTCCAAAAAGAAGAGTTTTCTCCAAATAGTTTTCCTTAAAGATACTGCCTGTGTCAGGTTAACAAAATCAAATGCATTACTTGATTTCTAAGAGCAGCATATGTGGAGAAATTTCTCAGATCAGTTTTGAGAGCTATTTGCATATCTTAACTCCCATTGAATTTTTGGTTCAATGGGAATTAGGCACTCAAAGAACTTCAGAAATCTGGCTTTTAATTTACTCTTTAAGCAGGGGAATGAGGAGCTGGTGCTGTAGGTCGGGTCTCTGCCTTTCAGAGTTATTCCTAGCAGGTTCAGATTAGAGTGTGGGGATGAACCCTGCAGCTGCCTTTAGAGTTCATTGTATGTATGTGTTTGAAATAGTTTGGGTTTTTTTAATGTTGCTTTTGTGTTTTCAAACATGCCCCCTTTTTGAAGCTCTTAATTTTCTGCAGTTCTATTGCTCTCAGTGACCAGTACTGGATGATCTCTTCTGTACTCCTTCCTCCACAGGACACCTGTTTATTTTGCCTATGTGCCCTTTTTCGTCACATAGACCTTTATATTATATGTTCCTTGCAAGTACAGGGTGTTTTGCAGAAGTTGTACCTGGAAAGAAACTTATATTTAATTTCTTAAAATGAGTAAAATGTTTGGGTTGATCATCACAGCTTTCAAAGCAGTCAGTCGCCGAGAGAAACTTGTCACTCTCTGTGTTTGGTTTTGTTTGAATAATAACCATGGGAATTTCTTCTCTCTGATAGATGGGAAAAATTGGAGTTTAAAATCATGCTAGAAGTGTGTGTTTTTCAGTAATGTATCATGGTAATTGGCAATCTTCCATCCGTACTTATGCCTGTTGTTCAGCAGTGCTTTCTTGTACTGCTCCATATCCATCTGGTATCTCTCCTGAATTTTGGCCATGCCCAGGGTCAATTTTGTTTTTATTTACACCCATGTCTTTGTCCTACTGTAATAGGAGGCATGAGGGGCCATCTGGGTCTCATCCTGCAAACAAGAAATAAAAAATACTTCCATTGATTTGAAATATGGAAGAATGAAACAGTGGCCTTAAAATTGGTGTTAGTGCCTTCATATCCATTGATAGAAGATGATGGGGTAGGTAGGGCAGTGCTCTTTTGCATCTGCCTGTGTTGCAGGATGCAGTTGATAGCAGTTGGTGCCAGTGTAGTGGAAGAAAGTTCCCAAAGCTTCATCAGCCAGTCTGCCTTTTCATTACCACCTTCACCAGGAGAAAAGGTGTCTGAGGGAGAGCTTCAGTCACGTCATTCAGGTTAATTCCCTTTGGTGGTTTATCATCCCTTTCCAGTAGTTTAATGTTGTGACCGAAGTGTCAGTGCCCAATCACTGCCAACGGTTTTCTGCAGCCCTTCTTTGAGAGGTGACAGGGGACAAGTTGGGTCTCCCAAGAAAGAGCCAGTGTGACCTAAGTCTGTATCAGTCAGTTGTGACTGCTTTTGTTTTCTCAATCCAAATATGTTTTTTGTTCAGCAGCCAAATACTTTGTGTTACTGTTTTTATTGTTGACAGTGTTTTATCTAGGTCTTTATCTGATATGCCTCCAGGTATTTTTGTTTGCTCTGGCACATTAACTGGTGTGAATTTTTGGGCAGCAGTTCTTCATCTATTTTGACATGTGTATCTGTCATTTTTGTCAGTTTTTGCCAAGACCAGAGTGGTAGAATCTTCATCACAGTATTTGTTCTGGAATTGTCTGTGTGAAGGGGTTCACATGAATTCTCTTTCTTGGTGGCTGAACAGCCCTGTGTTTTCTGAAAAGGAAGATTTCATTTATTTATGTGCTGATGGAGAAATTTATTAAAATGCTGGCAATAGTCAGTTGCTTGTTAATTGTTTTTATCGCATTCCAGTGCAAATACACTGACTGATATCATAAGCTTGGCCAAGTGCTGGGCAGACTGAGAGAACCTCTGTTGCTGTCTGCAGGGCAAGTAGAAGAGCAGCCAAGACCCAGAGATCCAGAGAGGTGCAGTTGTTTTGCTCCTGATGACACAGGAAGACTGTCTGAGCTGGGAGTGACATGGAGGTTTCTGGCTTTAAGCTGAAAGCATTGCTTTTGTTCGTTGCTCAGCCCACCTGATCTCAGAGACCAACACATAATCCCATAAGACATCATTCTGGTTTTCATTGTGAAAGGGTCTGTTAAATTTTTTAAGCTGTTCTGGTGTTCTCCACTATAAGCTTTTCTGCCTCAGTAAGCCCAAACTTTCCTGTCTTTGTTTCCGTTAAAGCTGACTGAAAAATTTGTGTAGATGAGAAGCTGGAACAGCCCAGCCAGATTTGGTTTTAAGGGTACCTTTCATGACTTACTCTTTTTCCTCCATTCACAGTTTCTTTTATATTCAGTCCCTCTGAGACAACCAATGTCTAATTTTTCACATCCTCAGTGGAAGCAGTTAAGCAGTCTGAGGCTCTGTCTGCTGGATTTACTGCTGATCTACTGACAAATGTATTCTCTGTTTCTCACAGGTTTATAAAGACACCATTGGCATGATTTCTGTTGGATCTTGGGCATTAATGATTGTGTTCTGATGAAGCTGGACATTGACTTTACCTTTGTAATTTTTTTCCAACATCTGTTGTGTCTTACAGTACTCAATCTTTGGCTCTGGGAATAATCAGGCTAATGATCCTGCTCTTGCCTTTGTACTTCTCCAGCATTTTGGAAGGTTTTGTCCCACTAGCAACACCAACGTTGCTGCTCTCAGACAGGGAATGCACCTGTTTGCTTCCTTAGTTGTGTTGCTCTTGGAAGGGGAGTAACAATGTGGGGCTTTCTTACCCTTGTACAGCCCCCACTGTGCTCCTTGTTCATGCCTCCCTCACCTGCTTCCTTCATTCTTTGGTCTGGAGCTGCTTAGGATTTCTTTCATGCCTATCTTCCTCTGTTGCTTTTCCTCTGAGAGAGCATACTGAAAGAATGATGGAAATGTTGGAGAAGTAAAAAGCAATCTGGAAACAGAGATTGGGGCTAAAGGAATGGTTGTAGATGAGAAAGGGGGGATGTAACAGGACACAGCACAGATTCCAAAAGTTTCTTTTTCTGCCTAACACATTTAAACCTGTGAAGTTTGCCACAACTCTCATCTCATTCAGGTACTTCTGTTATAAGAGCAAACTCTGTGACTTTGTGTATGAGGAGTCTCTCTTTTTTGTGCTAAGTTATTATTTAGAGAGTCCTAATGAGCCATGATTGTGCTTTAGGCTAATAGCTATCCAAGGGATTAAAAATTGGGAGGAACAATTATTTGAGTGCAATATTGCTTTATCTTTATTACTGCCAAAATCTGAAGGGTACTATTACTATAAGCTGAATATAATAAGTTGCATCTGATTTTCTTTTAATTAGTGAATTGTTACCTCCTGAAATCCTGGTTAATGCCAATTAAGAAATGGTTGTGTGATAGGTCTGATGTAGTTCTGGTACAATTCCTCTCTGTCTGAATAAAGGGAGTGGAGGAAAAAAGAGTAAGTTAGCAAGTTTTTTCTTGATGCTTTTGACTTCCTTACACACTTCTTTATTTAATAAGTGTACAAAGGGATTCAAGTGCCATGGGTGCTGTTGAAGGTTACTTTGGGATAGCTCTGTTCCCTAGCCCTCAATAATTCTCCCTGTTCAAAGGAGTGGGATTTATGAGTCTGACTGCTGTGTTAAGTGAAGTTGTAGGCAATGTGGAACACTTAAGTTTCTGTGTCAGTCCTGATGACAGCCTTCAAAACCCCAGAAAGTGATGAAGGGATAAATCCTCATAGGGATTGGATTCTTAAGCTGAAAGAAAAATTCACATGTTGTCTCTGGGTGTACTTGACACATCTGGTGAGATTTTTTTTGACACTGGATGTGGTGTTTATGGTTGATGACCTCTTGGGTCAGTAAACAGGAGTTGGAAAGCAGGGCTTCTGGAGCTAAATACAGTAACTTCAACAAGTTAAAATAAGATGCTTGACCCTAACATATTTCTACTTTAGAAAGTAGAGTGATCTTTCTACTTCAGAAAAAGCAGGCCTTCTGCACATTGCAGCGGCTTATGTAATAATAAGTGAAAATAGGCAAAACATACATAAATAAAAAAATTGACATGCCATTGTCATAATTTTTACATACAATTTGTAAGGCAAATTATGTTTCTCTAGTCATTTTCTCTACTCTCTGCAGCTTTCATACTTGACTGTCAGCAAATGGATCATTAAGAACTAATATTAAATTCACTAGTGTATAAAATGAATGGGCCCCTGAGCCACTGATTAAAAAGCAAGGTAGAGAAGGCCAAAGCATTTAATTGGAAGCATGAGAGCTGTTAATCCTTCTGTTTTTTTCCAGCCAACAAATTGCTGTTAAAATGAAAGAGGGAGATAGGCTGTGCTTTTTCAGAACGTTAAAGGTTTGTGAAGAAATCCTTCAGACTCTCCTGCCTTGCCCCTTGTGAATGCAGAGTAATTCACTGGGAGGGGACAGTTATGACACACCAGAAGTACTTCAATATTGCAGAGTGTAAATATGAAGGTCTGAAAATGAGGAAATGACAGTTAATGTACACTTGTGATGGTGTGTGAGACTCCTAACAATTTTTGGTAGTGACATTAATGTTTTGAGAAGCATTTAACAACATCTCCTGAACAGCTTTTTTGGACAACTGGCAGTCAGAAAAAGTGGTGAGATGTTTTTCACCTCTTGATTCAGCCCTCCCCTGATGACATTGTATTTTGTTGTGAAAGGATGAGAGCACCTTCCCAAATAAGTGGCTATGCAGGAAGAAGGTGTAGTCTTCTGGTTACTCCAGAAAAAGCCTTTTGAGCATTACTTTTGATAAATGTCCAGGGTGGCAAAAGGCTCCTGCAGAGCTAAGGCTTGTCCCCATCCTGATTCAGTCATGGCTTGCACCATTCTTGACTGTGTTGTGTGTTGTGTGCTGTGTCTTTTCTATGTGGTGACCATGGTTGGGACAAGGGATTTCTACTCTGACCACTACAGTCTAGTGTCTGGAAAAATGATGTCAACCATAGCTGAGCCTCTAAGGATTATGTCCATACAAATTTTAAGAACTAATCTGTAGTATCATAAGAGATGGAACAAAAACAGATGTGTGGAGAAACAAAAGAGAACCTGTTCTGAAGAGTTTTAACAAGGGACTCCCCGGGAAACAAAGGGAGAATGGGAAGGGCATCCTTAAAACAATGACTGCAACAAATAAACGACTCATATATGAAATGTTTGGCAAAAAATGAGCCTTGGAGCATGGCAGAGAGATCCATTAAGTAGCTCAATTCTGCAGACTCTTTTGATTAACCCCCCCCCNTAACCAATGGGAGAGAGAGAACATATAAATATATAATGGCTATAAATCACTGAGTTATTCAATTATTCATGTCCATACAAACCCCTGCATTTATTCTAAGAGAGAAAAAACCTAGAAGAAGCCTTTCTCTTAGTTGTTTTTTATTATAAGCCATAGAGAAATAATGGTAAGTGATCTTTGTTCTTTCACAGCATTTGTAGTGTTCATTTATTTTGAGTGCTTTACTGAGTCAGTTCACTGGCAAATTTTTTTAAACAGTAGCATTGACCTTTCAACAAATGGCATAGAATAATGGTGGGAAACAATTTTGCTTTTCAAATCATGTATTTCTGGTGGACAGACACAGGCTCTATAACCTTGAGGACATGTCAGAAGTTCTCCCATCCTTCTGTGGGTACCTCACAGTAGTGTCACGAGTAGGGACTATTCAGTAAATAACTGCAAATAAAAATAAGAAAAAGCCTGTTAGCATTCAAGCTGAAAACTTTAGATTAATTAGATAAATGTTTCGGTATGAATTATTTGTTTAAATCCTTCTAATGGGACAAAATTTCCTGCCAATGTAGTTTGATTGACCTCAGGGAAGGTGAGTCACTGCAGTGGAGAACTTGGCCTGTGATTTCTTTATAATACAGTATTGACTCTAATTTACCATCCATTTTTTATCCCATTAATCCCAAATTAAGTGCCTGGCAGTAGCCATTATATGGCAGTGCATGACTTGCCAAGTTTGAGAGTGTGTACACTGCCAGCTGTCGTGGTGCCGAGCTGACCCTGGTGCTCTCAGAGGTGCAGCCTTCAGCAGTGGTGCCATCTCTACAGAGAGCAGTCTACTGGGAAATCTCAAGAATTAACCCCTCCCCACCTGTAGCAAGTTGGATCCCCACAATGTTTAATTGTTACTGGTATCCCTCAGCTGCTGATTCCTTGTCCTCCAGGCTTTGATGGAGCTCCTTGTCTTCCTTGTGCTGGAGTAGTTGAGTAATGTTTGCCATGTTGAAATTTCCTCTGCGCCTGTGAGGGGAAGCAGGGCTTGATAATTACCCTGAGCAGGAGAGCACCCATTCTGTGTGTCTATGCTTTTGCATAAACAAGATCTTTAATGCTTTTTAATGTGGCAATCTGTTTATGAATTATGTAGCTCTACATTTCACGCACTCTGGTTATGGTTTCTCAATTTTAGTCAGCCCTTTCTAACTGCTGCTACAGGTTTTGGTGTTGCAGCAAATACTTCCAGCTCCTTCTTGTACAAGAAGAATCTAGTCTTCATCTAAATCTGGAACATGTTTTACCCTCTTTGTTTCACTCATCTCAATACTTGATGGCCTCTGCTGAAGCTAAAATATTTTTGACTTTGAAGTGGCATTTTGTAAAGAGTTCTTTCTCTGGCTTCCTGGGGAAACAGCCTTTCTCAATACTATCACTTCAGTATCTTTATATGCCTACTTACAGCTTCATATATTTACTTTTGAGTAATCAACAACTTGAGCTATATCACTGGAGTATTGTTAACAGGCACTAAGGGGGCTGAATCAGAAGTTTTTGAGGTCAGGTGGATCTTTGTGAGCCTTGTGTAAGATTGATAGAAGTGGAAGCACACTAAGTAACTCCCTGTCCACGCTGCTATCAGTCTGAATGCTGAATCTCTTTGATTGCGGTTGAATCCTGTCAAGTTTTCTGGGAGAAATTACTGTAATGGCCCTTGCAGCCTGGGAGAAGTAATTCAGAATTTGTAACTAAGTCATTACTCTGGGAAACCTGCTGCTATGAACCTTTCTGTGCAGCCCTCCTCTGATGCCATGAAACTCTCTCCAGTTGATACTTAGCTTGAGTTGCAAACTCTTATTCATTGCTCAGTGAAAACAGCCTAAAGACTAAATATTGGCATTTTCTTCATTTTGTATGTTAGTTTATCTGTTTTGTTGTTGTTGTCATACATAAACTGTGTACAACCTTTGCATAAAACACTCTCAGAACAGGGACTGACTGCACTCTTGAACCTCACAGGGTTTAGTTCTGAGAATACCAAGGGAGAACTTAATTTTTGAAGATGAGTGAGCAGCAATGCAATCACTCACACTTACCCCTGCATGACTGAAATCTTCAGTTAGAATATTAAGCACTTATTGAAATACACAAAGCATTGGTAGCATTGTCATGGTGCTCAGCTTGTTCTTCAGGACCTGCTTATTCCTGCCAACAACTGAGTAAACATGAGGAGCCTTATTTTCTTTCAGGTTGAATTGAGGAGTTGTCACATGAGTACACAAACACAGCCTAGTGTATCTTGTGTATTTTGTTCCCCTCTTCTGTCTTGATACAACTGAAATAAAACATTCAGTACAATACCTCTGTTGACTTCTGTCACTGATCCTGTCTCAGAGAATGCAGGCAATGTTTAATTAGTATAAGGAAGGACTTCTAGACTGCCCCTGTAATCATTACTAAAATTTTCAAAGCCATTTCCTCTAAAGTGCTTCGAAGCCTGGTTTTCAACATTCAAGTTAAATATGATGGAATTAATTTTGTAGATGGCCTCATCATAGAATGCATGATAGCATCAGCTCTATGAAGAGTATTCCAGTTAGTGTGTTAATTTTAATTACATGGAAAAAAGATCTGTTTTACCCTGATAACTTAGTGCTTGTCATTGCTATAGATTTTTTTGGATGTTCTCCAGAGCAGGTAGAAGGTTAGCTAATTTTAACATGCGAATAGAGAAGGGAATATTATTCATACCCTTCCTCCAAACAAAACTATTTAACATTGCTTGGAAGAGAAAATTATAGGCTGCAAACAAATGACACTGTTCACACCTAGACTTTACATGAGTCTTTGAATACACAATGATAACTCTAGTATTCCCATAGCAACAGGAAAATAGTAACACAGATGTAAAGTGATATATTGGTGACATTCCTCTTATCTTGTCCTTTGGGTAAACTTCCTCTCAGCTTATCTTGTCCTTTGGGTAGACTTTCTCTCCCTCTCTGCTGCAGTTGAGTATCTTCTCTCCTGTGCAAAGGCTCTCCAGCTCAGTGCTGCTCTGGGGTGCTCAGGTGTCTCCATGTGCTGCTGCTTTTGGAGCAGTTTCAGCGATGTGTGTGCAGATCCTCCCTGGCTGAACACCCACCCCCGTTTGCCCAGGCAGGAGAGGGGCTCAGCCTGTGCAGTGTGAGCAGCCTCAGGCTGAGGATGTCTTCCCCTGCCACCATGGGCAAGAGGAGCCTGCCTTTCCTACTGACAGCTGGGCTGAACCCCTCAGTAAACTGAGAATAATGGGAGACAGGGAAAGTTTACTCCTGTACATTGTTTAAAACTGGCTTGCATCTGGAGGTGTATTTTGTTCACTTACTGAATGAATGAATGAATGTGCAGTATCATGTTCCTTATGGATGTCTTCCAGCGTGAGATACCAAATGATCTCATGGAAGCTTTGTTTGCTTTGTAATAGGGATGCATTGCCAAACAGGTGCTGCTTGCATGCATCTCTTTGTTTTCTTGTTTGTGTTTGCATTAATTCATGTTTGATACTATTTCAGTCTATGTGCTTGGCAATGTGGGTTTTTTTTCCTACTAAAGACACATTGAAAGTATTGATATTTACAATGTTTATGGAAAGGTGCTAGCTGAAATGGGAAGCTTCATTATAAATTTATTTTCCTCCACTGTAGACCACCAAGGCATTTAGAAATTAAGTATGTGGCACAGATATTTTGTCATGGAATTACGGACACTAGTAAAATCAAAATGTTTTATTTCAGTTTCTATAGGACTGTAATTTATGACTGTGGGAAAAATGAAAATTTGCCACCTGATAAACTGAAAATTAAGTTTTCTTGATACTATCACAACTACAGACTAGAGAATTTCTGTTCTAAAAAACTAAGGAAAGTACTTTATTTGGCCAGATTGGAACACTAATTAATAAAATTTTAAAATGCTGTTGGAACCTGCACTTGGGACTTTTACTCGACCTGAGCTCTTGACACTGATAATATCACGTACTCTTTAAGTTCCACAGGAGGATAATGCATTCTGTCAATTTTGCAGACTTCTGTTAGTCTTGAATGTACCCTTGATCTTACTTTATGAAAGAGACTGAATGGTAGACCTTGATTTATCTTTGCTATACCTTTTATCATATTGTCTTCTTTATTTTCATGTCATCTCTACCTTTGCTTTTGCTTCTCTGATCTAAGAAGTCCCAACATCTGTCTGTGCTGATACAGAAGAATCAGCACAACTTTAATCAATTTTGTTGCCTATCTTTGGAACTTTTATAATCCTACTACGTCCTTTTGGAAGTGGTGTGACCCGAATTAAATAGAACACCTCATTCTTTTTTATGTGCTCTCCTCCCCTTTGAAGTACATTTTGAACATGAGTATTTCCTTTTCTTCTTTCTTCTTCCTTTGGTTGCAATAAAAAGATGCATTCAGCAGGGCAGAGACAGTATCTATTTTGAATGGGAGATTTATTTTTCCTTGCAAAGACTTTGGGCATGTCACTTGAAATCAAGTGGAAGACAGTGCCAGTAGCTTGCAAGTATTGTACCCAATGTGCAAGTACCAGTTCCTTTTGAATAATGTATTATTTATCATGCATTAAACTATTAATAGAGTGAAGAGTCTAAGATGGCCTAAGACGAAAGTTGGGAATTTGGTTGGAAGGAAAAATGCTGCTGTTAAGTGAAACTTTTTAATGCGTTTTCTTTGACCCACATTTTTGAGGGTTCTGTTGTTGTTTTGAAAATGGTTTTCAGTTAATTTGAGGAATGAAGGAGGACTGTTCTTAGTATCTGTATTTATCTTCAGAGCCTAAATGTCCTTACTAACTACAGCAAGTGCATACAAGATGACTGGTAAAAATACTTTCCTAGCTTCTTAATGAACCAAAGAATGAGTCAGAGTAAAAATTCTCTTATTCCTTTGTGTTTTGTTGTTGGAACTGGCTGAGGTTGGCCACGGATAGGGCTTTTACTTTTTCCAAAGCAAGAACCTCCCCCCCTTGAGTTAAAAGACTGAGTCCCCTGCAGAATGGAAGACCTTGTAGAACCAGAGAGTCAATGTCTTGTAAGATCAATCTTGCAAAATGTGCCCAACTTTGCTGTGCTTGCACTTCATGTTGAAGCATGTTCTGTGGAGGGCCTCAGTTTACCTTTTTTGGATGCTGGATGGCTGTTTGTGGAGATGTGTCTAATCACTGAAGTTAAAAGAGAAGAGTGAAGAAAAGTAGATACTCGGAACTAAAAAGGTTGAAGTAAAGTTTTCCTTACATCAGCAACACCGATTTTGCCAGCCTGAAATGACTCCTTGTTCAGCAGGGAGGCTTTGTTGAAATGAGACCAAGGAGGAGATGAGGATCCAGCCAAACTTCTGGGACTGATCTCTGAGGAATATCATACAAGCCTGTGCTTACCCTGTGATTTATCTAGTCAAGTTTGAGAATGCTGCAAAGATGCTTTAATTTTCCTGTGTCATGATAGTGAGAAGGGCAAATGATATAGTGCAGAAAATACCTATCCTTCCCATCTCATCTATTTTAACCATGTGAACTTGTTTTTAAATGGAAAAAAGATTTTTTTTTCCACAAAGAGCTTTCAAGTGTAAAGAATTCATTGTGCATCCTTTGGTTTGCTTGTTTTAAATTTCCAGTAACTGAATCCAGGAGCATGACTGATGCATCGTGTCCAACAGAACCATTGGACACATTAACTGAAGAACTAGTCTGCACCACTGACTAACCTAATTCTGGGAGCTCTAACTGGTCTGAAAGGGCAGGAATGGAACTGTGAAAACTGTCTTGACACTTGGTCATTTCTTTTGGATGCTAATGGGGTTAACATCCTCCTCTGCCATCATGAATTAAAAATTTTTATCAGTTGATTTTTAGGCCACAGGGCTATTAAATGGAATCATCAAATGTAAATGAAGCCCCTGGTAAAGTCTGTTGAAGTTTTTCTCTTAGTAAAATAATGACACAAATGTATAAATTGAAATGTAGATCATTGGAAGGTAGCAAGATAAAAATAGGAAGTTATATGAGTGACAAAAATAGTAGTTGTGGTGGGGAAATGATCTGTTTTCTCCAGCAGTACCAGTCTGGTATGGAACTGTCCCTCAAATGCTTGAATATTTAGGTATCTACTGTTAGGTATTACATTGCATTTAGATTGTAAAAGACCCTGAAGATGATCAAGTCCAACCATTAACCCAGTACTGCCAAGGCCTCCACTAAACCTTGTTCCCAGGTGCTACATCAAAATGTCTTTAAACACCTTCAGGGATAACCACTCCCCTGGGCAGGCTCTTCCAGTGTTTGATAACCTTTTCAGTGAAGGAATTTCTCCTAATATCCAATTTAAACCTTTCCTGTGCTTATACACACATCTGCAGGTAGATTTTTGAGGTGTACAATGTTAAATGAAGATCAACAATTCAGTGTCCCAACCCTGATTTGACAGACAGATCAGCACCTGCGTTGTCTTCTAGTTCCAGCCCTGTTTTATAATTCTTTGAAGGTATCTTACATGCAATGAAAAAACAAGGTGAAAGAATAAACAAGCTTGAGTAATTTACTCTGTCTCACACAGGAATGACTTGTGGGTTTTTGTTTGTTTGGGTTTTTATTGAGGAAGGTTATGTATGTGAGAGGCAATTTATTAACATGTCATGTGGAAACTAATCCTATAACTAAACCCTTTCCCATTGAAAACAGGCTCAGGCATGTGGTGCTCTCATCACTGCATCTTCCAGTGCCTGTGGCCTGTGGGTAATCTCTCTCCTGTAATTCTGTCTCCAGGGCACTTTTCAACATTTTGTACTTGGCATTGCAGTTTGGTGAATGCTGATTACCACAATAAAGATGGCCCTTGTATGCTGATTGGGACGTGTCTTTATCCCTAACCATATTAAGATTGCCTATCACTGTCAGAACGTTTAAGCTGGGGAGCTTGATGGATCATTCCAACGTGTCACTTGGTACCGTGCAGCATTTTACTAGCTAAAGTTGATGTAGATGACTGTAGAAACGTGATGAGTAAGGCTGTATGAATCTTTCATAATGAAGCATGAAATAGGATAGAATTCTCCTGGACTCCAATCTTGCAGATGCTGATTTAATGGAGCAATATCCCCTAGTAAAAGAAAATTGGAGTATGTAATAAGCACTGAAGCTGATTCAAAATTTGTTGTCAAACCTGGTTTTGAATTACTGAAGAAAAAAAAAGAAAGTGGTGTGGACTATATATATATATATATGCACGTGTGTGTTTGTATTCAAATATATATTGTGTGTTTGTATTCAAATATATATTGCCTTCCAAAACAGGAATTTTCTCCTATGTTTTACTATTTAAAGGATTTTTTTGTGTTTTGAAGAAGTTACCACAGGAGGGAAAAAAAAAAAAATTGCAAAAGAATGATATGGAAATTATTTGGGCAAAATCAACTAGTAAAAAGGAAACTAAAGTGTCCTTAATTGTATGAGTTTTCTTGAAAGTTGTAGACTCAGTCCAAAACTTTCAAAGGTAACAGGACACCTTTCAGTTGAACTGGAAGTAGCTTGTGGGAAATATAGTTACGTGAAACATCTCCATTTATATCAAATTGGCATTGTTTTTTTAAGTAGAGAAGTCTGCATATCTAGTGAGTCAGCTTATGAACTGTGTGCCAGACTGTATTAATAACTCAGAAAATGAAAATAATAATTGCAAATGATTCACATTGCCTGTGGGTATCATATGTGCTTTCACTTGCCAGAGCATCCTTCTTGTTTAGGAAAACATGGAAATAAATGGTGAAATTGAGAGAAACATGACAGCTGAATATACTAGGGTTTATGGCAGATCTGGAAGGTGACCTCTGCATGTCCTCTCAAGTGCAGCTGGAGGAGTCGGGGGCATTGTGGGGTGTATGTGAACCCTTATCTGAGCCCTCTCCTACACACACAGCTCTGCCTGGCTCCTGGCTGTCCTTGGGGAGTGGCACCAACTTCCAGTGCAGGCTTCTCCGAGTCCCCATGGAGGGGCTGGGACATCACAGCATGGAGATTGACCAGGGTGCATTTTCATTTCACCTCCCTTTCCCTGTCCTTCCTGTCCTCTGTTATTTATACAGTAGAGAAGCAAAAAACATTCTATTTTTCCTGCTTATATATCAGTCCTGTTAATAAATAGTGCTTCTCTTGTCAGGGGTTTTATTAACATCTATAAACTGCTCAGGCTGTATTTAAAAAAAGGACAAAAATCTTGTTATGTTGTTTTTGCTGGCCTTCTTCCTAAAAGTGATGTGACTGATGACATAATAGGTAATAGGGAGAGACTGTACATTAATATTTAATAGGGATAGATAGGTTTATTACTGAAACATGTAAAATGCCCTCACAGCTGCCAGCTGTAATTACTGCCTCTGTCTACAAGGTACATATGCATTTGTGTGTTTATGGAATTAAGTTTAGAAAGTCAAGATGTTCAAAGTTAAGCACTTAAATAGCCTGTGTTTGCCAGAATTAGCTATTATGATTGGAGGATTTTTAAAAAAAACAGAGCATGTTTCAGAGCATTAGGAATTTACATTTTACCCTTACTAAGCTATCCTGTTTCAGACAGATGGAACTTCTTGCAGCTTAAAGGATTGATGCTGATTTTGAAGAAACAATACTGTCCACAGTCAGGAGAGCCCATATTCACCATGGTCTTTGTGGGTTGGTCTTCAGCTAGGGTTTTCATGCCCCTTAGCACTGAATCCTCTTCATGCCTTGTTTTCAGATTCTGGATTTCAAATTCCAGCTGTGCTGAGGGTTTGAGACAAATTTGCAGTACTGCTGCTATATTCCTTGGCAGATACAGAATATTTGCATCCCTAAAGCAGAAAGGAGCTTATGAAGTAGCTGAAACAGAAAATGCCTAAAACAGGTATTATTGCAATTCCCAAAGGAAATAGATGGGATATTTCTATTGGCAGAAAAAGCTGATTTTATTTATATTTATTTGATGTTCAAGTGATGGATTTTATCAGCCTAGAGGTTCTCTTTGTGTGTTTCATTCCAACAGGCATATAGTAAAATCAAAGCTTTCCAAGCTTTCTGTCACTTCTGCTTTCTGTCAATATATACACTATCCAGAATTGTATCCTGTTATTAAATGAGTGAGAACAGTGTGCTGGAAGCATGTTTTTTCTCACCCAGTGGGCAGAGCTATTACAAAATAGTATGTCTCTTCACATAACAATGTTGTTTGTTTGTTTTTCTTTCTCTTGAAATCCCACCACATTTTTATGAAGTTAATTTAGTTGTTGTTGCTTATGGTGCACACTTCACAGGAATGTGTGGTGCAGCTGAAGAAACAGCTTCTATGCTTTTTAAAGATCAGTTCAGTCTTAAAATAGAAGTTGTGTTTTGGGAGAATTTTGGAGGAATTGTATTTCAGGGACTGAAAACTTTCCTTATTTTTAATCAGTGGTCTAAAGGACTTCCCAAATCGAATTCAGAGAATTTTCGGTGCCGTCATGATGTCTGCTGCATGGCTGCTGTACACACTGCGGTGAGGAGAGCTGTTCCTACTTCCCTTCTGTTTTCTGCTTAAAGCCAGGAGAGTTTTAATATACACAGTCTGACAGCATTTACCATTACAAGCACATTCCATGGACTGTGCAAGTAAGGCAAGCTGTGCTTGTCAGCCTTGAGCAGCGCTCAGACGTGCAGCTCTCGAGGTGCTCTCACTCAGACAAGTATTGCTGTACATTCCCAAGAGGTATTTTTTTTTTTAAGGCCTTTAAAAGTGGGATTGAATTAGACATCTGTTCCCTGGTTCCCACAGGTTTGTGGTCCCTGAGTTTCACATTTAAATGGGTCCCAAAAGCAAGCTTAGTGAAGTTTTACCTTTATAAAATTCCCTAATCCCCTATCTTAGCCCTTGTCATTTGGAATGCAGCCCAGATGTGCTACAATGCTCATACACCTTGAATTTCTCCTAGTTTTAAGGAAGTTGTCCTAGTTTTCTTAGGAAAACTTCATGGTCTTTGCCCAGTGCTGGAATATATTTTAGTCAAGACCTGGTGAATGCTTCTGGATAAAGGACTGGTCTGGAAGGATATGAACTTTGAGAGGGTCAGTTCAAGAGTTAGTCTTTGCTGATATTTTCTATATATACAAACACAGTATTTGTATATGTTGCCAATATCACTCTTGAGAGGCAGAAAATTCTCAAATGTAGAGGAAAGTCTGTATCTTCAAATGAGCCACATGCCATCCCAGCTGATTGGTGTATTCCAAAACACCTGGAAGTGCAGTATCTGTGCAGGTCCAGAAGCAGCATTAGAGGAGGGGATTCCCATGCTTCCCACACTCACAGCTTTCCCAGGCTCTGTGGCAGATCCAGAGCCATCATGCTGGCAGCAGGGGTGGGCTGTGGCAGCTGTAGTGTTAAGCATAATTGCTGCCTGTGTGGATTAATCTAATAATCATGCAATTATGCAATCATGACACTTGCATGACTGTGTTGTCTGCATGGTGTATGGAAATGATATGATGATTATAAAGGCTTTATCCAGTATCACAGCGTGCCTGTGAAATCCAGTGCCTTCCCTGCACTGTTGATAGGTATCTGCACTGTACAAGGGATGGCTCTCCCTGCAAGGTTGGTGATGTTTGTTTACTTTTATCTGTTACCCTTTGCTGTGAAAAATTTAGCCCATTTCTTCAGTTCAGGCTTTAATGATTTTCTCCAAGTACTGGCTGTCTCTTGTAGTGCAAAGAGATTTCCTGTAGGATCTCTATTTTAACATGATTTTGCCATTGCTGCTGTATCAGTAGTGTTTTCCTGTTGTCTTTCTGTTGTGATAAATGATTTCCAAATTGACAGCTGTCACATACGTGCTTAGGTAGCGATTGGGAAGATCCATTTATGGACTGTATCTGAATTCTTTCACTTGGTCATGGCATCTGAAGAAAGAAGCAGATAAAAGGATCTTCTGTGATGTTTTAAAATGAACTGTAGAATTTAATCTAATTTCTGTAACTTATCAAAATTAGTATATAGCAACATTTCTTGCTGTAAGAAGTCAAGGAGAATCACTGTAATGCACTATAGACCGGACATGGTCATGCCTAATTTTGTAGGCACAGACTTTAGCTTATTTCAGTAGGACATCATTTGCACATAAAATGATTGGTTGTTTTATATAAAAAATTTTCAAGATGTATTTTATATGAAAAATAGTAATTGCTTAATATTTTCCTATTTCCTGAATTAAGATTTTCTGATTATTTTACTGGAAACAAGCTGCTGCTGTATGGAGCCCAGTGACTGTTTGGAGACTTCCAGAAGCAAGTCCAGACTGAGAAAAATACAGTATGGGCTGAAAAGTAGTAAATCTTTAAGAATGACAGGAATCCTGTATTTAGAAGAGAGTCTCCAGTGTGGAGACTACCTTGTGTGTTACACTTAAGTGGGGAAAGAAGCTGGATGGGTATGGGTGTATGGAGGGTTGATTTTATTCCAGCCTTGGTGATGTTTTGGAGCTTAGCCTTTGGGGTTCAGTGCTGTCAGGTGGTGGCATTGCTAGAGGATGTCTTCTGCCTGAAGTCCTTGCCTGGTGATTGTGTCCTGCTCAAGCTGTGTGCAGCCAGTGCCAAGGGCAGTACAAGGGAGGGTGTGTGGATGTAGCATCAGGGAGTATGTGCTACCTGGCCTGATGTGTCTAAGCTAAGAGTTACTGTACAGGAGTGAGACCTGGTCTACAGCAGCCAGCTCTGGGACTGCCTGGGTGCTAGACTCGGGGCAGGCAGAAAAGGAAACAGAATGTTATGGGTTATTATGAGAGAAATAGGGAAAAAAAATGGAGAATGTTGTTCCACCATATATTTGTTGCTCCAGCACCTTGAATATCTTATGTGGTTTTGGTGCCTTTTTAGCAGAAAGAGTTGGATAGAGTAGGAAAAACTTAGGGGAGGGCTACAAGCATTTGGGGCAGAGATTCAAGAGGTGAAAAGACAGGTCCTAGGCAAGCAGGAGGGGAATTAGGAAAGCCAAAGCTTGTCTGTAATTGAGCTGGGGAGATAGATTCCATCCTGCCATTTTGTCTGTGCAGCAATTGGGTTCCCCTCCCTTATTCCTGTCTGCTGCTGTGCAAGGGCACTGCTGACAGTATCATAGGAAACCAAACTGCCCTTTCTTCTCTTTTTTCCCTCCCTACACTTGTTTCTCTCCAGCTCAAGCCTCCCCTCTACTCAGTGCTGTGCACTTCCCAGACGATCCCCACGACGCTGCCATCCCAGTTGGGGTGTCTGACTGTGGAGCAGCTCTGTAAGGTGCTGGGGGTCTGTGCAAACCCACCCAGGCAGCACAGAAAAGCCATGCAGGGCCACACACCATGTCTGCAATCAGCCTGGCAGTGGAAAGAGCAGGTCTTTGTTTCCAGACAGCACGGATGGGCTCAGAAGCCTTCCCCAGCTGCCCTCAGTCAGTCCTGCCACACTCTGGGGGACAAATCAGACCCAAGTGGGCAATTTGACATTTTGCAATGGTGCATTTTTGCGGATGGTCAAATGTACTTTGGAGAAGAAAGTGCTTGTGGAGAGCCACGTTTTCCCCAAGTTTTATAATTGAGTTATTACGGAAGTGTGTAAAAAATGGGGTTTAGAATAGAAGTGCTGACACTAGAACAGCATGAACACAGCTGTTATAATATAGTAAATTTGTAAGAAATTGTATAGCTAACAAAGTAGGTCAACAACTTCAGAGGAAAAACTGTTTCAGATGGTAGGCTACTCTATCTTAGAAATCTTGATTTTTTTCTACATGAGAATAGAGATGTTTTCCCTTCTGTGCTAATTCCTGTCATTTTTGCTTTTAAAAATTTTCATGCTGGAAAGTAAGGCTGACTTCCAACTGTGGGTAAATACAAATCCAGCATGCACAGGTAAAGCACAGTGGATCACAGACCAGGAGACATAAGGATGACTGTTCCATGCCAGATCACAGGTCACACTTGCCTAGAAACCCACTGTGACAGTGACCTGTAATGGCTGGATATTAACAAGGGTGAGAGGGCAGCTGGCATTTGCAGCAGTTTTACCGGAGCAGCCTCCTAGGAAGAAGCAACTCTCATTCCTTAGAGACTTCTTAAATCAGAAGGGTTGCCTTTGTACCTAATAGTCCTTGTGGTATCCATGAATTTGTCCAGTATCTTTGTGAACTTTTCCTGTGGAAAGCAGTACTAGAGCTTGGGAAGGGACATGTGACTCGACTTACCTGGCTTCTTGCCTGCCTGGACAATGCCTCGGTGCTCGTTCTGGACAGCCAGTCCCTGCTTTTTTTATTTCCAACTCAGTTTGGAGCTCATTGTTTAGTTGTGCTGGCTTGTGCACTTTGGGATGGGCTGTTCTTGTTCTCCACTGAGGTAATCCCTGAAAATCATCCAGCTCCTGTGCTCCTATTTGCCCTTCAGAGAAGCTTCTGATAAGATCAGTTCTTGAAGAAGCAATTAATGTATTTAGCACTGCATGTCATATAAGCCTCTAAAGTGCTAGTGCATCTAGTGTTTTATGACAGAAGAAACAACCATGTTTGTTGTCCTTTCTGTTTTGTGGCTTGAGTGTGTCATGCCAGTTTGAAACAATTTCTTCTCCAAACAAATTTATCTCCACTTAAAAAAATTTAATGCTGCAGGATTTCCAATTCTTATTTCTTATGTTGGCAGTGCTTGGATTGCTTTCATATCTACACAGCTTGCTTTTTTTTTTTTTTAAATAAACTGTAAACTACTATAATTTTGTTATATGCTATAAAAACTCTGTTTTCTGTGGAAAATATTCCTACTATTCCCATCTTGTATGATACCACAGCCTGGGAGCTGAATATTTCAATGAAATATATCTGTTCTTTGCAGAAGCTAATGCCAGTGGGGTTTTTTTAGTTTTGTAATAAGTCTGTGGGTTTTTGCACAGAAATGGACCCAGATGTGACTTGCAGTGCCAGTCTCAAAATACAAATTATTCCATGTTTGAGTCATTTATTTTCATGCTGACTTGCAGTTAGGTGTTCACACTATTTTTTTCCTTGGCTTACATAATCCTTATCTAGGCAGCTGACATTGCAATCTAAGTTGCAGTGGTACTTAGCAAGGAGTGGAAAAATGATTAGAATGATATGTTTTAACATTTCAGAGTCACAGGATGTTCAGCTTATGCTGAGTAACTTTATTGATAACAAGAGTATTGCTGAAATACTGACCCTCTTTGTAATAATACAGTAAAGTCATGCTACCATGTGCTACCATGTTCTACCAGTAGAGAATTGGAAAAATTATTTACTCCTAGGTCTAGTAAATAGGTGCTATTATTCAGAGAAAATCAAATAGCAAGAATTGAACCTCTTCCTTGCAAAGAAATTAATGTTGCACTATCAACTGTGTTTCAACCTAATGTTCTTTGCTTTGATTTTATATTTGCAAAGGAGTTTGTTCAGAGAGGATGTAATTTTATCTACATGATGTACAACAGGTAATGAAAGACGAATAAAGTACTAGAATTGGCTCATAACATGAACAAGCATTTTGGCTGCATATAAGTTTTAAAGGCAGGCAAGCAGTGGCTGATAAAGAGCTTACTAGAAACCTTACCAAAGTTTTGAGCGAGTCAGTAAACTGGGACCATTCCTGCCCAGACCATCTGGGTCAGGGGCTATGAGCAAAATGAAATATTTGTTTTTGAACTGAACGCTCCTTTGCAATGTGTGGAGAATATCCCCTTTCATGTGTGAAAGCCTTGAGCTCAGCCTTAATCATCCATCACTTCACACTGCCCAGCTGGAGAGCAGCTTTGCAGAAAAAGACCTCGTGGTCCTGGTGGGTACCAAGCTGACCATGAGCCAATAAATGTGCACTTGCCAGAAAGTTCAGTGGTATCTTGGGCTGTATTAGAGGCATTAACAGCAGGTTGCAGGAGTTCATCCTTTCCCTCTATTCAGCATTTGTCAGGCTGCACCTGGAGTGCTGTGCCCAGTTCTGGGCTCCCAAGTGCAAGAGATACATGGACATACTGGAAAGAGACTGACAAGGTTTGTAGGGACTGGAGCATCTCCCATGAGGAACAGCTGAGGGAGCTCAGACAGTTTAGCCTGGACAAGGGGAGGCTTAGGGAGATCTTATCAGCAGTAATACCTAAAGGTACTGGCTCACTGCTGCAAGAGGGACAGAGCTCAAAACTGGCTAAGAAAGGCTCAAAACTAATTTTGAAATTGTGAGTATCACTGAACTGTATGGAAGTAATGAATTCCAGTTGTTTGGAAACCTGTACATGTCATGTTAGAGCCCGTATTTGTGGCTGGAGTGTGTGTTAATACTGCCATGGGCAGTGGGCACTCCACTCATCTTCTGAATCTCAAATATTGTACTGGAGCATGGAGTTTGAATAGTACTTAATCAGTAATAATCTCAATCAGGATTGAATTTTGATGAAGTTTAGGATAATTAGTCATTTATCAAATGGCTTTGGTTGGGGCCATGTGAAATGCCTGACAGCACAAAGCCATTGTCTTCTAAGTTTCATTCAAGAATATTTGGCAAATCATTTAAATGAGCAGTTTTTTGCCTGTAGCTCATTTACAAATGGATTTTGTGCAAGCCTGTGATGGATCATGTCTAGGTTGGAAGGAGTTTGTATTGTCAGTGTCTGATACATTTCAGTTAGAGCTGGGGTATAAGATGGGCAGAACTCTAAATGATGATCTGCAAAAGTACCCATAGTTTGTGTTAGAGGGGTTGTATCCAGGTTCTTTGCATCCCTAGGGTGCTGGGAGGAGATGCAGCAGAACAAAGCAGAGACTCACTGAGCATTTTTGAGTAACAATTTGGATCTGCTAATTGCTGCTGGAATGAAATTTCACAGATAAATTTTAGTGGCACTGTTGAATTTGTGAAAATAATTCAATGAAATCAATTGAGAGAGTGCTGCAAAGAACACTATGGGAGTTGGGAAAGTGTTCAAAGATGTTTGAGCAGATGCCCAAATGTTATCCACATTACTTAGCAATAAAAGTACCAGGAGTTAAGGAAAACAGGCAATGTATCTAAACAAGGATATGCAAAGTAACCAAGGAAAAAAAGAACCTTATTTTTATAGCATTAACATTGAGATTATTGCAGACTAAAACAGTAATGGGAGATAAGTGGGTGCAGAAAGGTGGCCAGGGAGTTTCTGATGTGTTACTGGTATTGCGTGTGCAGTATCCACTAGGGAATGGATCTGTTTGCTGGGTGAGATCACACACAGTGCTGTCCGTGCTTGTTCTGAGAGAAAATGATGCCATATTTCAGGAAAAACAACGTCTTCTAACAGGGACAAGACGGCCTTCTGGTTTCAGTGCCTCAGAAATCAGATGATCTCCCATCTGGTCAGCTGCAATGCAATTTTGGGAGGTTTTCTACACTGGCTAGAATTTTAGCTGGAAACATGAAGTGAACATTCACTGCAAACATGAACCTCTGCAATCGTCCTGGGTCGGGAAGAGGGTCGATAATGCTGTAAAGAAACAGGAACTGAATGCTTCTGCATGGCCCACAGCCTCCAAATTACTGCTGAATCAAGTTCTTGAAAAAAAGGATTATATATAGGGCTATATATATATATATATTATATATAGGGCAATAGCAAGATCAAGGAAAAATGTGAATCAAGGGGTTGAAATTTGCTGGCCTATTTTGAGAAGACATTTTTTATACTATGAGTAAATCAGTTTTTAAGGTTTTTAACTTCTTTTGGATCCTGCATAAGATTAAAAGCCACTAAGAACTTTCTTTGCTAAATAAAATCTCTCTTATTTTTCTCTGTTGGAATATTTCAGTGAACTCTCACTGCATTCTTTAGATTTTTATTATCTCATTTTTCTTAAAATATTTCATTTAGAAGTTTAGTAGATTGAATAATGTCTACTTGAAATGAAGAATTGAAACCTGTTGCTCGATAAGTGCAGAGAAGCAGTGTTTGTTTGCATTTTCCATTTTTTTTTTCCAAATAAGAATGTGAAAGTGGATCTGATGCTGTGAAAATCAGATGTGCATTTGTTCATCTGACAGGAAATGCTACAGTGGAGTTATTTTTGACCTGTTCTGAAGGAGGGGTGTGGAGATTGGCGCAGAGATCGCTCACAGCACGCGTGTTTCTGAGGCATCTCAGGCTGGAGCCTTTCCCTGAGAACCAGCTCTTTTGATTGTACATTCATATGTGCTTCAAAGGACCATAGAAGAAATGGTAGACTTTTGAGGATTTTATATTTATTTTTATTTTTAAAATCGTGCTCAGTGTAATCCAATTTGTTTTGTCTGTCTTTGGATTCATAGAGGGCAAAGGTGGTGATGTGGGTAAAGCAGGCAGATATTAACTCATCTCTTATTTAAAAGGAGGGATATCAAATGCACAGATGTTTTAAAATCACACTTCAGCATCTTATTTAATTTTTATGGTTAGTTATTGCTGTAACTACCTTAACAAAGAGGAAAGAGAGAGTTGTTATGGCTTCTAAAATCAATGAGCCATTAAATAGGTGAAAATAGTCTTGATATAAACTTAGAATATTTATTTGGCACACGAAATTCCTCTAGAGAGCATTACCATGTCAGGCTGTTTTCTACATGCCAAGTGTTTACCCCTTGGCCGTGAAGTTCAAGGGCAGCCAGCCCTGCTGGGATCACCCCAGCCCTGCTCCCGTGGGATGTGGATTGTGTCTCTTCCTGTGCATTTCTGTGTGTCTGTGCTTGCTTTTGTGGTTTCCTGTCTTCACTTCTGTGTGACATTCTGATAAGTTATACCAACTGGTGTAAATGCCCCCACTTTGTTTTATTGAGCAGGATTGGTAATTTCTTACACGGCATTTTCAGGTGTGACTTCACTGTCCTTCGTAACACAAGGAACAGGATCTCCACTGCACTCTGCCAGAGAGGCCTTTGTAGCTGGGCTGTGAGCAACAGCTTTGGTTTGGTTTTCTAGTTGGTTTGTCTTTGTTTTTTCTAGCTGATGTTCTTCCTTGTCCCATGTGCCACCTGTAATAATTTCTGGTTTTATAGCACTGGAGAGCATCTGTGCACAGAGGGTGCTCAGCTGGCACCGTTCTTTGGTTTACATTGCAGAATGCATTCCCGTGTTGAGCTTGATGTTTCAGGGAAAAAATATCTAGACAAATTAAAATAAGACTAAGTATTGAGATGGCAAATAGAAGCACTGTGGCTTGTCCAGACAAATGGAGTTGGTGGAATCAAGGGTGGATCTCATGGTATCTGAGCCATTGTGACCTGATAGCCTGACCAAGCAGGATTATTTTCCCAGCAAGTGCTGTCTGAGGTTGTTTTCTGTTCCTGATTTTTGCATTGTTGTCCCTATTTTACACCCAGTTTAAAAACTAATTTCATATTGATAATAATTGTGGGGTTTATGTTGTTCTTAGTTAAGTATTGAGGCTGTACATTATGCTGCCTGATCTTCTAGAAATGAGACAAGACAGTATAACCTAGACTCAGAACTGAAATCACATGCAACTGAGTGATCCTTTCCTCTACAGAAAATAAGAATTTTAACATCTCAAAATTGTTTACATGAAGCTAGACAAAAATACTTAATGCAAAAACCAAATCGTATAAAGAAAACATTATATTTCATTCTCCTACAATGCTAAATTTTCAAAGCCTTTCCCCCTTGCCCTGAAAGCATTTTCTCATGTGTTTGTTGCGCTCTGTTGTTGAAAAACTACCCTGGGAACATGCAGAACCCCTTTATTAAGTTGCCAAATGATTTTAGCAATCTTATTTTCCACATCTGGTTTTTAAACCTCTTTGAAAAGCAGCCAGGCCTGTGAAAAGAAGTCATGAATTGCAAATGTATGTGTCCCTGAAAGTTACCTCACATTCTAAACCCAGCACTGCTGCTCTGGCATGGTGCAAACAATGCCTGCACTGAGTGCCCCTCTTCCCCACAGTGCAGCTGCAGAGCTCTGCAAACTGTGTGGCTCAGGTAGGGAAATTCACTGCAAGGGGCATCACTGGTCAAGTGCCTGTGTGCTGGAGTAACCTTAGAGACATGTTGCCTTTAGCATCTATAGCTCTTGTGGCCTCTACTCACTCCCTGGTCTTCTCAGGGAGGATTTTCAACTGCTTTTTCTTCAGATGTTGGGTTTACAAATGTTAGATGCTTAAAGTAAAGTACCAGCTGAGCAGTACTTTCTAGTATGATTCCTTCCAACCAAAACCCTAGTTTTCTGTCTGTGTCATGAGATGATGCAATGATGGCCAGTCAGGCCCCGTAACACACGGCAGGAGGATTATGCTCACAAGCCCTCCCTGCCACCATGGAGGAGCAAAGGAGCAAGATGTAGTACCTGAAAACCCCAATTTCTGCTGAAGTGGCATATTGATCACCTCCACTGCCTGCCCAGAGCCCCATTCAGAGCTCAGAGAAGCACAAACCTCTCCTCTTGCAGAGCTGAGTGTTGTGTCTTTTGGTGTGTTATGACAAAGACATTGCTTCTCCACTTGCTGTGACTGTTGTGTGATGTAAATCTGTTCTGTGGCTGGTAGATGATTCATTAAGCTGCAAACATAATAACCAAAGCTCTTAAGGTGTGAAAGCAGCTTTGACCTCTTTATTACTGTACAGAGGTTACTGGTACTGTAAAACTAGTCCTAGCATGTACATTAGCAATTTAGAAGCCAGAACAGGGGAGACATGAACAATAGTCCAGCTGTTCGACAGAAATAACTCTTAAGATCAGTATGTATTTAGATGCTTCTTTACTACTTATATTGCTCTAATGAATAATGTTCTTGTGGTAGAACTGCATCATTAGCTAATGAAAATTCTTTGGGAAACCCCCAGGAAGAAGACTTGTGAAGTTCTAGGCAAAAATTAAATATTGATTATTTTTAATGCATCAAATTAAACTTAATCATGCTTTAGGAAGTATGTAATGTTTCCCAGAAATAATTTAAATCCCAGTGCTGGTTTTTGTACAAGGTGGTTTCATACTGAAATGAGTTGCAGTACAATAGAAGTTACTGCCAACGTATAATTTGTGAAATTCAAAAAAATGTTAGCATATCATTTAGATAATGAAACCTTTCCACCCATCTAGATTTGTAAGTACCAACTTGAGCGGAGGAAATGCTATTTCAGTGCTATTATATTAAATTATATACATTTGCTGTGGGCTTTAGATGGCTGTATGTTTAATTTACAAGCTTTTCATTCCAAGCTTTTCATTTCTCCTTAGCAATTAAGTGGTTTTAAAGACTACTGATAGTAGTGTTAAAATCAAGTGCATATTCACAAGGCTGACCAAAGTCTGAATGATCAAAGTAGTCAATAAAAATGATTAACTTCCTAGATACTTTTAATAGCTATTTTTTCTGAATGTTTTAATTGCACTTTCCTCTTTTGAACCACCATCACTCTCCCCCTCTTCCCCATTTGATTTTGGAGCAGGAGCTGAATGTCTTGCTGCAAGTGGAGGGAGGAGGGAGAGTGGAGCACACAGCAGTCTCTGGCTGTGGCAGTGCTGGTGAGAGGTGTCAGTCAAGCCCTGCCACACGTTCTTCCATGGGCTGAGCTGGTGGGTCCATTCAGCTCCACCATCTGCTGAGGATTTTTTTGCTTGGGGGTTATCAAGAGCAGCTTCTTGGTCTGACTTATCCATCCAGTGCCAGGACCTGTCTGGGAGCTGCTGCCCAGATGTTGCAGTGGGGGCACATCTGGCTCCTGCAGGACACCCCTGTGGGGCTGTGTGAGTCACAGCCACCTGTGGGGAGCACACAGCTCTCGTGCTGCCATCTGCCCTGCCCCAGCAGCTGTCACTGAGCTGGCCTGCTGCATGGTCTGAGCTGTGGGCTCTGCATGGTCTGAGCTGTGGGGTCTGCATGGTCTGAGCTGTGGGGTCTGCATGGTCTGAGCTGTGGGGTCTGCGTGGTCTGAGCTGTGGGGTCTCACATGTTCAGCAAACACAGGGTTTCCAGGGACAGCTGACACTGGTTTGGTCTGTTGTTTCCAGCACAGTCTGGTAGTCTTACAGGCAGCTTTGAAAAGGATCTGTGAAAGGTGATACATTTTCGGATATATCATGTGTTTCAAAGTCTATGCTTGGAAATTACTAGGAGCTCAGAACTAAAAAGGTAACTTGAATGTTCTCTGTAACTGTTGGATACTTAAATATCCTGGTGATAGATGCCTAAGGAAAAAAAGCAAAACAAAGGGTTCAGGACAGAGTCCGCAGAACTATTTGTAAAGTGCTGGGAGATTCTCACACACAAGAGTGAGAATTTGCAGCAGATTTTGTTTAATTGTAAGCAATCTCTTTATGGCTGAGTTTATTTTTATGGACTTGCTGCCTGTTGAAAATATTGTGAAAATAGTTTCTGAAGGTAGAGCTGAAGCTTATAGAATCTCTGGTAGAAAATTTTCAGCCTAATAAAAGGGAAATTTCAGCCTAGGAAGGATGAAAATTTCAGCAGTGCTCAACCCTCTAACTCCTTGGGCTTTTGGAGTAAATGGCCAGTATTAAGGATCCTGGTGTCATTACAGACTGGTTCTAAAAATGGTAAACGTTTTTGAGATGCCTGCACCTAATTTAGGGGGTTTTGTGTATGTTGAATGTGAGTTGAGTGAGTCTTGGAGTGATTTATGATGATAGTCTATTCCAGGATCCTCTGCTTTATGCCCAAAAGTAGTTACTGTATTTCCAGGCCTGGGCCCAGGTGTGTGTGAGGCTGAGGGAGGGGGAGCTTTGAACTTTTTGGCAGGAATTTTTGAAGCCTCACTGGTCAAGCACTCTGTGGTGCCGTTCAGTTCAGTTTTGCTTGGCCAGGTTGGTTTTGTTGGCCCAGGCAAAAAGCTTTTCCCTTCCCTGGCGTGGAGAAGCTGCAGTAGCAATCCTTCAGCTGCCTTGAGGTGAACTGAAGAGCTGCTGGTCTGAGGCTGGGGGAGTGGGGCCGGCCAGTTCCAGCCCCAAACCTCGGAAAGCCAAACCCAGGAGAGAAAACACACCAAGAGGCTCCAGCCCAGCTGCTTCGTCTGCCGTGACCAGGAGGCTGACGCCAGAGAGGCACCAGGTTTTCATCTCCTGCTGGAACTCCTTTGTGGAAGCTCCATTTCTTCAGAGTGAAAGCCAGCCCTATCTTGCACTACATGTTAAGAAGGGCTCTTTCTTCAACATTTTCCCCATTCTTCTGGCATTTTTGTGCCTCTCTTCCTCTGTGTGTTCCTCTTGAGTGTGTGTGTGGGGTGAGTTCTTATAGTTTGGTATTTAGCAGTTATTTATTTATGTTCCTTGCCTTGTGGGAATTCTGTTGTTAATAAACCGTTGGGTTGGGTTGGTTTTTTTCACTTTCCTCTCTTAGTATTCATTTTCTATTGATGGAAGGGGATTGTTGAAACCCTTTAGAGGAGACTACTCATTGCAGAGTGTCTTCTCTTAAGTTTGTCTCAAAACTGATCCAGTAATGTTAGTGTGTGTTCCAGCAGAGCTAGGAGTTCAAGATTAGATAAAGAAACTTTGAAGAATGAATGCAGCAAGTGTTATGGTTGTTTTAGTACCAGAACCAAGTGACATGTCTGTGTCTGCACATATTCTTATGCTGTCTTTGCTTTCCAATGCTGTTAAGAACTCAGCTTGGAGATATCATGGGACTTCAGAATCTGCTTGAGTAGAAAATGGTCCATCAAATGAGAGGGAGCTAACAGATACCGTGTATTTCAGTAATCCTTATGAACTGCCAATTTGAACATTGTTATTTCTGTTAGTATCATTGATGTGCTGTCACCATTTTTTAAGGCATCTTCCCTTCTAAGGAGGGATTTCCTTCTTTCTAACAGCTAAAATAGTTTTGAGTCTTAGCACAAACCACAGCACTTTGTTTGAGGTCATTAATTTTTATTTTATTTGGAGGACCATAAGGTGGTCAAAAGATTGAATCATTAAAGCAAACAGAGTACAGAGATATTTCAGGAAAGAATTTCTTGTTCCTGTAATTTCATGCTTCTAAGAGAAAAGAAGTGATTTGCATGGATACACTTTCCTATTCATACTCAAAGTTAATGCACTGCAGTGTTCCATAGTCAGTCATCAGTGCTCAGTGTCTCATGGAGAAGGAAAATGCTGGTAAATAAATGTGGAGATGCAAAGTCATTTGTCCCAAAGAAGCACAGTGGATTGAGAGAGCTTCTGGCGTGTAATCAGGCCATGGACCCCCATATGGTGTTTTGTCTCTGAGCTATGTACTCAGCTGTGAGCCCTGGGCTTGGTCCATCTCTTCCTCCTCCTCTTCTTTTCCACAGCTGCCAGTGTCCTGGTGCTTGAAGCCAAAATGTGGCTGCTGACACTGCAGGGATGGTAGAAGAGGGAACTCGGGGCTGGTCACCGTGGGTTGGAACAGAGAGCATGGAGATGCACACATGGCTCATGCACTCATGGCTGTGGGGCAGGACCATCCTCTGCTATGCTGAGACATTTTGGACAACTTACAGTCCAATTTCTCGGTTTGATCTTTGTTTTGTTTTGGGGGAAGTTGTGTATGAGAATGAATTGGGAAATAAAACTGGCTCCTGCAGTGCACACTGAGTACATCCAGTCTGTCTGGGCAGAGCACCATTGGTAACTACCTTCAAAGAAGGTTATTTTACTTGCTTTTGAACCATCTCTGTTGTTGGTCATAAAGAGTTTCTGACCTTATGACAAAAAGACACCTACGGAGCTTCCAGTTCTCCCAGAGCAGCAATGTAACAAAGGCTGTGACAATGCAAGAGGAGGAACTTCAAAAAGGTCTTGAAAGGGTTTTGTGAAATGCATTATGATGGATTGTTTGAAGCTCTTAAAACTGATCTTTAATAGTTGCACCCTTTAAAAGCTCCTGAAATCCATTCATGTTTACAAGATGAGACATAAATTTCAAAAGTCTTTTTTCCTCCTCTTTTTCATTTTAGTTCCTGCGTTAATAGGCATGATTCCTGCAGAGAGATGAGCATTGCTGAGGTCAAGAATATATCTTTAATGTGAACTGTCAGGATAATCACCTGTGCTGAAATTCACCTTGACCCAGAGGGTGTGTACAAAGCCCTGACATTAGGGTAGTCCAGTGCAAAAATCCTGATTTCTTTAGGATAATCAGCACAAAATGCCTGGAATGTGCTGGGGAGGGGCCACTACCAGGTTAGTCAGGTGGGAGACTGATGCATTTGTGTAAATTACAAGGTAGTGTTGCTAAAAGCAATAATGATCTCCACAAATGGGATATCTAAATAGGGATCAAACCTTTGGGCTGGATTTCACAGAATAATAGGAGAAATTTGTGTCAGTTTAGACTCATTTAATAAAACTTTGTGGAAAAAGGAACCAGCCTCTTATATGTAGAGTTGTATTTTTCCAATATTAGCTGAAGGTGGCTCATTTAGCTTGCCCTATGAGCAAGTGGGTTACCTAGACTGTAAGAAAATTACTGAAAGTAAGCTATTTCCTATTATAAAAATCCATTACAACTTTTATACGGAATTCAAAAACCATTTCAGTAATCTTTTGGCTTCAGGTATTTTTCAAATTGACATGAACAGATTTTTAAGCAAGTATTTTTCATGTTTGTGTTGTTATCATCACTTGCAAATTGTAATCTTGTTTTGTTTAATAAAGCTTGTAGTACCCTGAGACAGCACTGACAGCTTTTAAGAAGGTAGGGTGTGGAACCAATATTGCAAGAGGAAAGCTAATTACTGTTAATTAAAGATAGGCAAAAATCATGTACTTTAGGTCACGATCTTACAATGTCCCCAAGGCTTATGTGGCTTTTTTATTAAAATGAAATTTCAGTAAAGCAAAACTGATTCTGCAAAGAAATCTGGTAGTCTTATCCATTGTTCCTCAAGCAAAATTCTCATTAGCTTCACTGTCATGAACATGCAGACTGTAGTTCATAAGCTAAAAAGTGTAAATATTATTTGCTTTAAATTTTTGTCCTAGATCTAGTGACTTTGACACTAGGAATAACTGATTTGAGAAGGTGACTAGAGAGCAAATATTTATTGTTCCTCATTATAAAAAACCCAGAAGGCACTTGGTGAGGACTGAGACAGCAGATTTAAAATAAGTAAAAGCAGTATGTTTTAGACGAGAATGAAGCTAAATTGCGGTGCTCATTGCCACTGTGTGTTATGAAGATCAAATACATGGAGGGGTTAGAAGTTCATCGGCTGAGTTAATGGGGGATAGATATGTCAAAATCTGTTAAACATGGTGCTCTGAACCCAGCTCCTGCTTCAGGACTGCATTTCTGGAAGCCAGGAGGCTGTGCCAGTCCGTGTCCCACCCCTGCAGGCCTGGCACAGTCCTGAGCTGGGCACCTGCGGGCGGGCAGCACAGCCCTGTGCGTGGAGCTGAGCCTGCCCTGCTCAGTGCAGGGGTGCTGAAGGTTCCTCTGCAGCTCCAGACCGGGTGGTTTCCCCCCCTAGAGCTGGGAGCTGGGTGTTTGCTGAGGGCTGGCAATGAGAAAACAGCTCCCACTTAGAGGGGATGGTTGGGAGAGAGTGGGTTTGAATTGATCTTCAGGAGTGATGTGTGCAGCTTCAGCTAAGTGTGCACTTTTTAATTTCCACATATCCCTACTAATGCTTTTCAAAGGTTTCACTTATGGAAAGTGTTGAAATTCTGGGGAAGATGATGTTTGGACAGTGTATCACTTTAAATGTGTATTCTGCAAAAATTAGCTTATTTAGGTGTAGGAACTCACCCCTGTACAAACACAAATATTTTGATAATTTATTAGTGAAGAATACTTTGACAAGCTCTCACAAGGATTTCAACTTTTTTAGATATCTTCTATTTTGGTTGCTTCTGTCAAGAAGATTTTTTTTAACATGAACAAAATTCCGTTAAATGGGGCAGATTTCTTTCCAGAAGATAATTTTAAATGTTTAGCTAGATGTAGTGGTTTTCCTCCAGCTGTTGCTGCTTTCATGTTCCTACATTCTTGAGAAAAGATTTTAAAAATAATTAAGTGTGAGTGTGTCTGGATCAGCCTTTCCTTGCAAGGGCTTTTGTTTATTTAAATTTGTCAGATTCTTGTGTTTGTACTGCAGACTCTGCACACATTTTTCCCCATGGGTCACAGACTGCGGGATTATTATTCAGTCCTCACCCTTGGAGTGTGTTTTGGAGAGGCAAAGAAGAGGGCTGAGTGAGATAGACCATAAAGTCATGCCACAGAGGCTGTGTATGGGATTGTCAGGTGAGTAGTGCAAACTACCTCCTCAGCTGCTTTGGAGGAGTAGGGATAAATCCTGACTTAGTGTCCATCAGCAAGACCATAGGGATGTCACCCAGAGCCCTGATAAATATAATGGATTTAGGCTGAAAATGCCTCTGATGGAGGTATGTCTCCATGGGCATGGAGCTGTAAGGCAGCAGAGAAGAGAACCTACAGCAGTAAAGCCAGGGCATAGCATTGAGTTGAATTCCTCAGCAGTCTCTGGTTTGGAAAACAGAAATTAAATCACAAAAAAGATATAAATTTCACTAGCAGTATTGTTAGTTGAGAAGCTTCTTACCCTGTTCCAGTGAGGCTTAGATGCCTGACCTTGGAGCAGTTCCATAATTGACTTATGCAAATTCTCCTGAGGGAGGCAGCAGGAGCATCCCTCACCTGGCTACATCCAGAGGAGTCACAGCTGGTCAAAGCACAGCCCCTGGGAAGGCTGCTCAGAGCCAGGGGGGTCCCCACAGCTCTCTGCAGGCACTTCACTGCAGAAATTTGACTGCATTGTTCTCCCCATCAGGAAGGAGCTCACCTTTGGGGCTAGGATGGGAAGGGGCAGGGAGGGCAGAGCACTCATCCTCGGGTGCAGGCAGGTTTGTACCATGTGAGAGCAGTGCCTTTCCCTCAGTCTGCAACAGAAAAATATTTACAAATATTCACATGTTGAATCATCATCCACTTATAAGTATTTCCCTCCTGGTGCTTTTGGCACTACTTGACTTGGTCTTTGGGAGCTGGTGACCACTGTGCAGAGCACTTGGTGAATCACACAGGCATGAACAATTAATCTTTTAAAAGGTCTGTTGCTTGGCAATGTGCCAGTGTAGCCCCACTATGTAATATCAATTTTTAATGATGAGAACTTCGCTAAATTCAGCCCTTGATAAATCTTAGAGTTAGGTTTTCAAAGTTTAAAATCAAACATAACCCAATTATTTCAGTATTTGATTAAACTAAACTGCCACTTTAGTAAAGTGTTTAAATAAATCAGTATTAATTTACTTTTCTACAGTAAATAAAGTTATGTCTGTATAGTTCAGATATGAATATTCACACAGAGCTCTTGGAAATGAAGCAGTGGAATTTTGCACAGAACATATATTAGCTTAAGGAAATAAATATTTTATTGATCTTTAAAGGGATTATGATCTTGGTGGAGATGACTGAAAATGCTGTTTTTAGAACAGTGAAACCACTAGCTGTAAATATATTTTAGGAAATCTATTGTATTTTATTCTGTGAACTCTGAAGACCACCTGCTGTAAATGCCTGGGGGCTGACAGACTCTGAGAGAAGATATCAATGGGATTTTTTTCAGATTGCTCTGCTGGCATTGGCTGCCAGGTGGCACTGCCAGGAGACTTGAAAGTCAGTTCTCAAACACAGTGCAGTATCTACACCCAGGGAGGCTTCCTGGCTCCAGCTCCAGCAGCGCTCTGCCCCATTTGTGTGCAGGGGTATCCCCTCTCCCATGGAACCTCATCCAGAGCCCTTTTGTCCCAGCAGGAACATGCCAAGTGGCTGGGACAGCTTTGAAATGCATATTTTTAAGAGAGAGCTGAGCACTAGGGTCTTAATTTGCAGGTGAGTGCTTGTGCACACGGAAATAATTCCAAAGAGTGAGGATTAGGGACTGGTGTGTCCCTCAGAGCCAGCTGCAGAATGCTGCAGACCTGCTCTGTCAGGAGCCATCAGCCAGACGTGGCCCAAGGCCTGTGCAGTTTGACCTTGGCTGCCTGTGGAGTATAAAAGGGCACAACGAGCTGAACTCTGTTAAAGATTTCTGAGCTGTCAGGAATTCACATGCCAACTCATCATTCAGTTGCTCACCTCCCAGCTTGTTTCAACAGGTCTCACTAGAAACATGATCTTCTTGTTAAGCAAATTATGGGCCTTCCATAAATGGCATGAAAGGCAAGTCTACCTGTTTTTATTGTTGATTTCATTTTTCCAGGCTCATAAAATTTGGGAAATTAGATCCTTTGTTCCACATTTTAGTTTTTCAGATCATGATAATCTGAAGAAGTGGGCTTTGCTCACTACCTTCACCTTGATTTAATGAAGCCATTACTAACAACAGACAGCAGGAAGACAAAATTACCCCAAAATGTGAAAACTATCACTGCTTTTGGATCTGTCTGTCTTGTAGCCTTTGTCTTTACTGTCACAAAACATGTCTTTATTTCCAGGAGATTTACTTTGTGCTCCCAGGAGCAGCTTTCTGCCATCCAGAGGTTCTGGATGTGTTGTGCTTGTTTGAGGCTTCGAAAGTCTGTTCTGAAATCTTTCACATTTCAACCTGTGCCTGTTTCAAGCTGCTTGACCTGCTGTAACCCATATCCACGATGCCATGGTACTCTGTCCTCTTTTAATTGTGTCTGAAGTTCCCCACTGAAAGTGTGAAAAAAACCCTCCATGTTCTGAAGCTGGGCATGCTTCTCTGTAGCTGCCCTTTAAAGGGACTTCTTTATCCCGGGATGCTCCTGGAACATTCTTTGAAAAGAGACTGAAAGTTGGAGAATATCAAGAGATACTCAGTGAGCCCACTAATTAGAGTTGACAAATGGAAATTACAATAAAGCAGAACTGCACAATTCTAAAAAACTGGGTCTTTCTCTGATTACTTTTATTGAGAGGGTGATAAAACTATTTCTCAGAGCGGGAGTTTAAGAGACTAATGTGTCATTACATTCAACTCAAGAGATAAAACTTCTTGTTCCTTTTTAGAACATTCTATATTTTAGCATTATTTTATGATGAAAGAACATGTCCAGTCTCCGCTCTTTTCTTATGTGGACTTTTATGCTTAGTGCCTGTTTAAAGGCATTTTTTCCCCTACAGATGTGTACCATTATACCATTTCTTTTACTTCCTTGGGCTATCACAGGTAGTCATGCTGGATGAGTTTCCTACCTGGACTCCTATGCTGTGCACATATAGATGAGAGGCTTTTTACCTTCTGCAATTAACTTTGCAGGAGGGAGTAGAAATTCCCAGAACACTAGAGCATGGAATTGCTTGGTTCCTGGGTGTGTTATGGAAAGGATCTCCTGAAGAAGTGTGTAACTTGACTTTTTTTTGGTTGATTTAGGAAGTTTCAGCATCTAATATTTCTGTGAGATTTTTCTTATTTTATATAAGGATGAAATAAGGGAACCTGGAGAGATGTTTGATCCTTGAGATTAGCTTATATGTGCTGCTTTCCTACGTTGCTTCATTTTCTGCACTACTACTTTTTCTTCTCCCTATCCTGAATTGCATATTCTGATGCTCTTTATGGTAAGTTGCAGCCTCATCCTGCTAGAGGAGCATGGCTGTGCACTGTTTCCCAGCTGTGTAGCATCTGTGTGGCCCTTCAGGGTCAGCCTAGACAGGGCTCTGAGCAGCCTGATCTCATTGAAGATGTCCCTGCCCACTGCAGGGGAGTCAGACTAGATGACCTCTAAAAGTGCCTTCCAGCCCAAAGCAGCCTGTGATTCTTTGTGCACTCACAGGAAAGCCAGTAGTTCTGTTTTGCTGGCTGCCATCTCCTGCCTGATCAGTTGTGCAAAACTCCTTTCTTTCTCTCATGGCTCACAATTAGTTAAATTCATGGAAGAATGTTTAAAAGGCATACACAGCCCTGTAAGGCTAAGGCATGGAGACAAATGGGAAGTCTCTGTCTGTTGGGGGGAAAGAATAAGGCGGAATTAAATCAATTCAAATGATGGCATTGATGTGCGGAAATAAGTTTCAGTGTAAGGCTGACCGTGGTGAGTGATGGCCTGTCAGATTTGAGAACAGAATTACAGTTACATAGATAAAGGCAGAGAACCATGTGAACAGTATTCCTGGCTAATTGCCACAAATATTAACAGATACAGCCCTGACCATGCATTTGTGTGTCTGGCAAGCAAGCGAAAAATCTTTTTTTCTGCTGTCAGCCAGAGATTTATGTATTTCAGAAGTAAACATGATCTGTAATTTTGTTTCCTGAAGGGTGATGCAAAAGTGGCAGTGATTCCCAGCTTTCCTAAATGCGTGTTATGTGGGCTTTGTTCATTTTCATCTATGGCAGAAATCACATCTTTTCAAAAAAAGCTTGTCAGTGTTTGCACCAACAAGAAGATCTCTGCAGCACTCAGGCACACATTGGCTTTAGCAGTTGAACTTTAGGCTTTGAATCTGACTTCAGTGTTACATGGGCAGCTACAAGAGTTCTTTGTGTTTCTCAATTTCATTGTGGGTGAAAGCAGATCAACACAGGATTTGAGCCAAAGCTCATTATGGTCAATGTAAGTTTTGTCCAGTTGATTTTTAAACAGTGGTTCTGTTCATGTAGCAAGGACTGTATTCAGGGAAAAAAAATCAAATGGCATTGTGTAATCTGCAGAAGTGGAGGGTCTTGTTACTTTAGTAACACTAGTTGCATTTCTAATTAGTGTTTACTGTCTTCCCAGGCTGTGAACAAGTTAGAGAATAACCAGTACTAGGTTTCTTTCCATCCCTTTGCTATAAAATAAACAAAACAAAATGGAGTAGGAGGATATTGCTATTATGACCATACTTTTTATCTCCATAAGTAATTTGCATGCCAGGTAATTGTTTCAATAGGGTTAGAAAAATGCAGCAATATATGCCTGTGCTGGCGAGTCTGGAGCTCTGTGTGCTTCCAGGATTGATAATATTACATCGATAACTTCACAAGGGATCCTGCTCAATAAAAACACATTGATCCGGATAGTCACTAATTTAATGTGACATCTTTGCTGATGTGATGTCCTGCGTGAATGAGTCTTTGCTGTGGTTAATTTGCAAAGTTCAAATTAAAAGTTCTTACAGCTATATTCTTTAGAGTAATGGAGGATTATGTCTCAGATCACAAGCTATGTGAAATGATTAGAGATCAAAAAAGTACTAATGTTGTGCTTTTCTCAGAGGACCAGAAGTTAATGGGGAGTAGCAAGCAACTGGGATGTTCTGCAAAAAACCACGCTGGTCCTGCCACACTTCTTGTTTTTCAGTGAAGTAAAATAAAAAATTCTTCTGATTAAGCTGGTAGAAGGATTAGATGTTGGGCAAAGTGGTAAATAATGATTGATGTGAGCTCCATCAACAGGGCAAGATTAATTTCTTTTAAACAACTTTGAAGCTATAAAGAGGAATAAGAACGTAGCTTGTGTTTATGTGGGTGGAGAGCTGTGCCTGGAGAGCAGCGACTCTGAACATGTGAGCTCATGTTGGAGACCCTATTGAACCTGCACCCAACGTGTAGAGTTGTGGTTAAGAGAAATAGCATGAATATATAAGCACTGAAATACCAAGAGGGGAGAGAGAGGCAGTTTGTTTGTTGTATACATTACTAGCAGTTACTGCAATACATTGCATTCTGGCACTTCAAAAGAACTGGAAAGAAGTAGGAAAATAATTTCTAATTAATAAAGCTGCCTTATAAAGGATTATTAAAGCATCTTGATGTATCTATCTAGCACAAGAAAAGAAGCCAACAAAAAACACCTCAAGATGCATCCGGATATGTATTAATTTACTTGTGAGATATTATCTGATTATTTGAAAACCACTAGTAGATCTGAATCTGGTCCTTGAAAAGTCTACTAGAAAGCACTTTTCTACCACATTATCAATTTTCCACCTATCCCATCACATAAGAATCAGAGTGAATTAGTGTTAGTCATCACCAGTAGGGTATGAGAGCCTGATCATATTAGAGACTGTCACACTGTATTAGCCAAAATTAATACAGAAAGAATATGATTAAAGAAAAAGTGCCAGTGTTTCAAATGCTGTATCTTATTAGCACAGGAAGCTTTCTGCTCATAAAGCCAGTGTTTTCTCCTCAGTCCCTCTTGTTGATGAGAGAGGAAATGCCATGCTCCATTTACACAGGATGCCAATGCTCTGCACTGAGGACTTTACCAGGGGAGCGCAGGTGACAGGAGGCTTTGGAGCCCGGTCAGGGTTTGGACTGCTGTTGACCTTAACTTTATAAGGTGCAAGGTAGGAATGTAGTTATCATTTACAGTTCCTGACATGTCACTTTACAGCCTGACTTGTTAATGTAGGGCAGCATCAACGTTTTTCATCCTGTAGCAGACTGTAGTTTGCAGAGTTCAGCAGGTCTCACATGGGGACCAGGGGGGACAACAGGGATTAGCAAACCCTTCCTTCATCCTGGGGAAATAGAAGCCAGAGCTGAATTACAATGAGAAAACTGTTTGTGGCTTTGTGGCATGCCTGGCCTTACACCCCAGCTTACTAAAAGCTAACCAGTGTGCCCTGGTTTTAGAAATGAAGGCAGAACTTTCCATGGAGTTGCTAACACCTGGCCAGAAATGCCAGTTCCAGGAGGTGCCAGCTTTGGGCTGCAGCAGCTGCCTGGCACTTGGCAGTGTGAGTCACTGTTCCTGTGTGCTGTAGACATAGAAATCTCTTGTCTCTTTGTATGAAATTAATTGGTTTTTTCCTATAAACTTGAAATAGATTTTGTGGTAATGACATAGTATTAAGCTGTATTAGCTGCACAGAAAAATAGCCTATCCTGTACCTGATGCATAGTTATTGTTTTAAAGCTATCAATATTAATGCAGTGACCTGAAATCTTGCTCAGTTTTAGCTCAGAAGCTCTTTTCTCTGAGACACAAGCAGTAATGAAAATTATTTCAAAGCTGGACAAAAAGCTTTAAAAGAAAAATCTGAAATTAGTTGTGGGAGGGGGGAAGCCCTTAAAACTTAAGACAGAATGATTTCTAGGCAAAAATTGGTTCCAGGCAAAGTGAAAAAGAATTTGTGAGCTGATTTATCTGCTGCATGAAAGCTCCTATGGGCTGATTGCTGAGACTGGGATCTTCATTCTGCCCTCTGGGGAACCAGTAACTCCCAACTTCCCTCAGCTGCTGCATGAGGCACTGGCTGGCCCTGCTCCTGCTCCAGCTGTCTCTGCTGTTACAGGAAAGCTGTCACCACAAGGTTTTTCTGTTTTGTTTTGCCTCTTTCTGGAGAAAAGGGTGATTTTGCAAATTGATGATTTCTTTAGGAATGCCCCAGTAAGGAGAGCTCTGTACCAGCCTAATCCCTCTATCAATTGGGCTGTCTCACCCACAGTGAGCCTGTGGACAGGACTCTGGGAATGAAGGAGGCTCCTCTTAAATCTCAGGCATGAGAGGATGCAGTTGACTGAAGTGAAGATCTGGAAAGAGACTTGAAAAAATTCAGACTTGCAAACTCTGCTTAAACAGCTTTCTAAATAACTCGCTAGTACAGGTGTGGATGTAGTTCATTTGAGGTGAGGCCGTATGTCAGAGACTGATGTCTGCTCTGTGGAGCCTTTGTCTGTGAGGTCAGCTGGTTTCCAGGAGCTGCAGGGACCTGCTGTGTGCCTGGGCTCAGAGGAGCCAGGCAGCTCTGGGCTCTGCTGGGAAGGGATCAGGAACAAAAAGACGCGTCAGTGCATCTTGTAAGGGCAGAACAACTTAGCAAAAAAAAGCCTAATTACTGTAGACATCACAGGAGCTGCTCCCTGCATCCTGCCTTTGAGTAGTCAAAATTAAACACTGAAGTGGGTTGGTTTTCTGTGCCCTAGAGAGGATGATACCATAGGAGTCTGGTTATGCTTCAGCAGCAACATCCAGTCAAGATGAAGAAAGGTATTCCACAACCTGTTTCCGTGGGTTTATGTGGCTGGGCTCTTGACTGTGCTTGAACTGCAATTTGCATTGTAAGTTTCTTCAAAGTTGACTGCTTGTAACAATTTGGTCACTGCTAAAATATGTACCTGTGTTAATTCAGTGTATTGATACATTAGCCTTCTGTGTAAACATCTACCCCTGGGCTGGCTGCCTCCTCTGCTTAAACCCATAGGGGGTGAGGCCAGGTCCTGTGTGTGTGCAGCCTGACCTCTGGGAAGGGATATGAAGCCAGTAGAGTTTAAAAGAACCAGAGCTGCCATGTACAGGCCTCATTGGATCTTTTGAAATATGGAGTGGGATGAAAATTGCCAGATCTTTAATCACTCTGTAACTCTGAGTCTCGTGTGTAAGTTATCACAGGGACTGTGTGTTTCCATGTAGTCCCTGCTACATCTGTGACCAACACACTGAAACATTCCCATCAGCTCACAAACATGCATCTGTTAAATTTTAGGATGTGTATGTCTGTGCTGAGGCTCAGAAAAGACTGCAGAAAAGAAAATTCAGCAGCTAATCTTTAGTAGTTGCAGCACACACAAGTAGATTATGCAAAACTGTTAATTTTTTATTACTAAATAGCACTTTAGGGAGTGGAAGGCCTTAATACTCTGGCTAAAGATGCTAGTCACACCAGATTAGTATTGTTGTACATTAATAATAAAAATAGCTGGGTCTGATTAGTGTCAGTTAAAGTTTCCTGAATGAGAGATATAACTCTTTGAATTAAACTGCTTGAATAACAGCTAAGGATTTATGAGGAATAATTTGTATTAAAAAGTTAAGACCTTCACTACATTTCTGAAGGAATATCTATTGCCAGCATGGGAATTGCTTACCATTCACATGACAGCATGAAAAGAAAGGATCTTCACAGACCATAAACTGTAATAAAGGAACATCCAAAATTGATTTTCATTTAAGTAGATTACTTGTGTTTTCTTCTAGACCAGGGAAGGCACACTCTAATTTCCATTACTTTTCTCAAGTAGACCTGCTGGTTTGATCCAGATATCCATCATTAAATGCACCAAGCCACTCATCCCAAGTACCTGCTTGTGACTTGGGACAAACCTGACAGTCTCTGCCAGACTCCAGTTCTCCTGTCCCTCAGGGAAATCTGGAGGGAAGTATGGTATGGCATGAGTTGCTGGCAATTTTGAAAGTATGATGACAGACCAGAGACTAATCCTGATTTTGGGTTCTGTTAATGTTTTGTTGAATTGTTGCTGAGTCCACTAAGCAGGTCCATGCTCGAAGCTATTCAGCTTTGTAGATGCTTTAGCTGGCTCACTCATGTTTGTTTTCAAAATTAGACCACAAAAAATTCGACCCTTTTGTATCCTAATCCCTTTCTATGGTTGTCCACACTCCCTCTTCAACAGGTCTTTTACTAGACAGAAACATCTTCAGAGACTGCTTTTATCACTGTAAGGATGATGATTGTACTGACTGTGCAAAGAGCTGGAAATGAGACCATTGCTATTTCCCTGTGCATAAGCAAACAAGTTGCTGTCCACAAGAATTTTCCTTGATCTCTGTGACACATCTGCTGCAGACACGTCAGGAGAGCATCAGTTTGTCTGTGATCATGCATTGCAAACAGGTTTTTTTACCCAATCAAAACACTACAAAGAAGACTAAAACCTTTGTAGTGAGGATGCATGCTTAGTACCCAGAAACTTCCAAAGAAAATCAACAGCTTAAATGGAATATGTTCATAATGTTTTAGATAGAATATACAAGCTGTGTTCCCTAGGTTGTTTTAGTGGCAGGATATTCTAGGGGTGATGAGAGTGGAACCTCTCCTAACCTTACAAATTCCCAGGTCAAGAATAGCTGCAAATGTTTATTTGATGTGAAAGAGCTAATTGTACAAATCATTATTTTCAGTCTGACGTGCCTCTGTTGTTTATTCTGTGGCAGTAATTAATTCTATAATTAGAAAATGTCCTACTAGATAATTTCTCAGGCTATTGCCAAATGCAGGAAGCCTCCAAGAAGCTGAAGTGGTTTGGTTATGACCTTGGCAATCTGACTACTTTTATTGGCAAGGGCTGGTTTGCTTCACTGAGGGATCATTACTGAAGAATTTAGCTTTTATGAGTGGGATTTGAGATGAGTTTCTTGATGCTGAGTTTTGGTTCTGTCAATGAATGGATTTGCCCTGGCCTTGTCCTTCTCTAGAAGGGGACACCTGACCTACCTGTGAATTTGTATCTCCTTTTGAGCTGTCAGCATCTGCCATTCTATGAGAAGTTTGGATGAAATGAATGTACTTCATAAGCTATCAGTGAACACAAGAAAATCAATAAGCAATCTGTGTGGTAATTAATTAGCGTGCCAGGATGAATTACTGTTTCTTCCCCTTCTGATTTGGGTCACAGTCACATCTGATTCTGGAAGTTGTCAGTTTTTCAATTATGGCTGGATCTTTGTTCTTGGTATGGCTTTTTGCCTTTTTTTGATTTGATGTGCCCAGAATGAAGGACTGGCAGAGAGAAACTCACTGTGCAAACTTGCCTGATGTGGGGAGGAGGCAATATTGAGCTCAGCACCTAGCAGAACCTGTTGATGAGGAAATGTACTGTACCTGTCAAAGCTGGCCTGAGTCTAGTATTGGAGCCCCCAGGAGTAGGGACATTTGTTCTGGGATCTGACACATGCTCCAGTCTGCAGGCTCCTATCTCTTGATTTCTTTGGGACTCAGATACCATTCCTGGGAATTAGAGTCTCTCCAGCCCATGTACTCCTGGAAACTCACCCACTGCTATCCCAAAACACACAACTACTAGGCCTGGTCTCAACTAGATTTAGCATGGGAGTTATTCCTCAGGGTGGTCAGCCTTAGGATTTTTACTGCCTTCTTAAACAGGAGGGCTGATACTGTGAGCTTTCCAGAGACTTCTGTGAAGGTAAAGCAACTACCAGCTCATTATCGAGCTTCAAGTATGAATTCTGGTTTTTGCTATCTTATTTCCTTTCTGTGGTCACAAAAAAAGACTAATTATATGTGTTAGATTAATGAACTCATTTTGTAAATACACCAGGTAGTGAGATAGATGCCTATTTAATGTTCTCAGTGAACTTCAAGAACCCAGATTTCCCTTCATTGCAATGAACTGGTTTCTATCAAAAGAATAAAGTCTCTCAAGGCTGGGACTCTAATGATTCAAATAACTTTGCTTTTTACTGGATAGTAGACAAAGCAAAAGCACTCTACATCTGACACTCTGAGTGTTTAGAAAGGATAGGATGTAAACTGGTGATGATCACGTGGAACTTTAGAAACTGTCATCTGCAATGGAATGTTGGGGGGATTTTATTTGGATTTATGTGTGTGTGAGTTTGACAACCAGTTCCTATGATGTCTGAAATCTTGAAGAATATGGAATTTTTTTCCCAATTTCACTATTAAAATAATCTCAATGTAGCTTGCAGGGCACACTAGGAGTTCATCTTTATTAAGGGTCACATACTGAGAGACACTGATTACCCAAAATTTATGCTAGGGGTGGTCTCCAGTGTGGAGTAATTACATGAGAACTGTTTTGGTCTGAAACAGTTTGCTTGAGGTGTAAGAAGTTAGTGATATTTTTACAGGAATTTCAGGGTTTTATGACAACCTGGCCCGAACATGAAGCTGATGTTACTATTACTCCTGCTCTCGGTGTATCTGTACTGTTTCATCTGACTGCCATCCTTTAGCCACCTCTGCTTTAAATGGACCAAAGGTGGTTTCAGATGTATGACTAACGTTGGGGAAGGGAGATCTTATTTTTCTTTGTCATACATGGCATCAAAAACAACATCTTGTGCATACAGTAAAGATTCTGAAAGACTTCTACACTTATTCAGCACTTTCTGGCCATTCTAAGGTAGTTCTCTAGCACCAAGTTTAAAATCCTCCGTTTTGCTTTAGATCAGTTCAAACACAACTTTGGGAAGAGCCAAGTGGAGCATTTCCTCCATCAGCAGACCACAGCTGGTGGCCATCAGAATAACTCTAACATGGCTATAAATACATTCAGGGAGAAAAACCTCTATCCCATTCATGCTCTGTTTCAGAATCAGAGGCATTACAAGGAAGCTGAAGTTTGGCCCTTGGCACATTGTGGAGGCAGCAGCTTCTTACTCAACGTCTGTCTGTTATGTCTGTCACTTTTTCAGGAACTGAAAGCAGAGAGTCACATGCTGCCTACTCAAACCCAGCTAAACTGCTGCTCCATTTGTAAGGAGTCATTTGGTTTTAATTAGCAGAACCTCTTGGCTGACTGTATTGATACAGTTGAAAGTCTCCTCTGGTTATGTGGAATCAGGTTTTCTCAGGTTCCTGTGTTAGGCTCCTTTTTTTTTTACCAAGTGCAAGAGTACGAGGCTTATTTATAAAGCAGTATTTGCCACAAGTTTCTTATTCAACCTCAGCTAGATAAGTTTAGGTTTTTAAGCAAATTGTATTTGGCCTAAGTTGGTTGGAAGCCATCAGCTCAAATGTGATATAACTTTTATTTTAGAATGAAGCTAAGGAATTGCTCAATAGCTCCATGTTAAGAAACAGAGAGTGAAAGACCTTAATAAGAGTAAAGTGTAAAATTATGGTATAAGGAACTACCGTGTGCCAGCTTAAGTGATTGGAAAGAAATATAGAAAACTTAGTTTTCCCAAGCAATGATGGACTAATTATCCTCCAGTTGCCAATAATTCAGGGTGAATTAAGGGATCTAAGCAAGAGCTGAAAATTGGAAGCTGTCCAGAGTGACGGAAATGTACATCTGTAATGAACCTTCCTGCCCTGAACTCTGATTGCTGTGGAGAAAAAATTATTTTAGCTTCAGGCATTGTGTTCCCAACACAGTAGCAAAAGTAATGGTAGCTTCCTAACTTCAGAATATCTCCAAGATCAAATTACTTATTCTAAATCATGGCAGTTACTTGTGGAAACAAACCCAGAGTTCTCAGAACTCAGTAGCTCAGACATAGCTAATTTTGAACTGAAATGGGGATTCTCTGAATTGAATTCTGACTGCAGTCCTCAGACTCTCCCACCTTGGCTTTGCAACCTTTTCAGACACAATTTTTCTGCCTGAAATTTTACTCCTGACCCTTCACATCTTGCCTTTACTCATCATCACTACATCAGCTCACTTCACTAATGTGAAGTTCTGCTTTCGTTTTAAGTGAGTGCTTCCAAAACTTGATCAAAATCTATGTTTACAAAAAGCCACAGAGTACGGTTTTGATGGTGAAAAAGTGTGTAAAGACTCTGGGAGAGCCAGGTTCCTGGTGACTGGTGGTAGATGTGTAATAATAACTGTAATAATCCTTCATCCTCACCAGGCAATGAACTTGAGCCATACAGCTAAACACTGAAATAGAAGAGAAAGACTGGATAAATGTTTGAAGACAGAAACTCAAATTGCAAGACCTAAGTAGCATCATTAGATCTTCTGAGGGATCAAGCAACAGATTTTACAGGAAGCAGCACTGATTATTCTCTCCCTTTCCCCAGCCTGTAAACATTGCTGGCTGCATCAAACTCTGAAACATGAGTATTATCTCAGTCTTCCTATTAACATGAGCTATTTCAAGTCTTGCTTCAGAATTGTTCTCCTTGTGATTCTTTCATAATAATTATGCAATTAATGCTAATCTAATATTAATGCTGAAAATCCATACAAGTGAGTGAATTCCTCCAGTTAAACACACTGACAGTTTTATTTGGCTGCACTGTGTTTTTGCACACTTGCACACTTGATTAGAGACAAGAATAAATGAAAAGAAAATTTCAATTAAGAAAATTGATAGAAAATGCAGATTTTTGCAGAGCAGTGCCCTTGTTATCCTAGAATCACAAAATCATTTAGGTTGAAAAAATCCTTAGAATCATTGAGTCGAACCATTAACCCAGCACTGCCAAGGCCACCACTAAACCATGTCCCCAGGTGCCACTTTAAATGCCTTTTAAATACATCCAGGATTGGTGACTCCAGCACTGCCCTGGGAAGTTGTGCTTGACAATCTTTTCAGTGAAGAAATTTTTCTTTATATCTAATATAAACCTCCCTTGATAGGGAAGTTTGAAATTCTGTGACTGGAGATCTTTAGTTAAGTGGAAAGAGTAGTAGAGTTTTTGACTGGTGACTCAGCTATCCTCAACCATCTCCTCATCTTCAAAGTAATTATAGCCAACCTAACCTCTGGACCAGATTAAGATGCAAATTTTTATCCCTCAATTCATGAGTAACACAGAGAAGGGAAGATTTGTTGGATGATTTATAATGGAGGGAAATCATATATCATGTAATTTCAGTTAGGATGGGTGTATAAATTGTTATTCATTTGAGTTATCCTGTGTTAAGATTTACACAGACTATAATTTGAATAATGTAAAAATGGGGGAAACAAAATTTTATCAAAAAGATTCACATAATGCCAATGTATTTGTGGTGCTTTTCTCCTAATAAACTTCTCCAGCTGTGAAGGCTTTTTTGCTAAATTGAGTTAATCTCACTAGTGTTCTATTCTGTTTGTATTCTGCATAGCTTCCATGAAGAGTTGAGAGTGAGTGTGGGCTGACAGCTCCAAAGCAGCTCCAGCATGGGCAAACACTTGTCTTGATGCAATAGCAAACCCTCCGTGGCTTCCAGGGGAATAGAATGGAAAATTAAGTGAGGGAGTGGATGACTGACATTTAAGTAAATTGTCTAGATACTTACCTTTTTCTCAAGGAGGATTTGGCTCTGATCTTTTTTCTAAAGAGCAGCTGAGAGATTTATTGACTGTTCAATGGGAGTTGAGTGAGGTGAGCTGATGGCACCTGTGTTCACATGTACGTTCCTTAGGCTGGGTCATCCCCAGCAAGGTGCCTGTATTTGGGATGAGTTTAACATTTGGGCTGGTGCTTTAACTAGCAGTGATGCTGTTGTGCTGTTTAGAGTCTTCCTCTTCTCCCTGTGTGTGAAGCTCTGTGCTGCTTCTCATACAACAGTGCTGCCTGATTTGAAGAGCTGACCCCATTTCTTGGGTAAATATTTCTTTTGAGCTAAAAGGATTGATGTTGCCTTTTGTACCAATAGCCAGCTTCTTGTAGCCAGTTTAATTTAGGCTGTATGTAAGGATGAAGCAGGATCCTGGTTCTGCCTGTAGTAGCAAAGCAGATAACCTCATCCTTTATATCCTGTGCAGACTGTCTTCCTTGTTGTGAAGGATGCAGCACAAGCTGAATTCTGAATTTTCAAATGTCAAACTGAGTAATCTAAAATATCATTTAAAACTTAATGCGGGCATTTTTCCCCCATATATATTTTTTATATTTGTCAAGTTGAAACATTCCAATTTTGCCTTGTAAGTTTGTTGTGCTAAAAATGTAGTTTGGTTACACTAGAAAGTGTAGTTTGGCTTCTAATCATAACATCTAGGTGTTAGATAGAAGCAATAAATTTTTCTTGCTTAAGCATCCCCAAATAATTTTTTGTTTTAGGTTATCTAAAAGTCTGTTCTGTATTCTCAAGATGAAGGAGGAATTATTTGTGTTTTGGGAGAGGCACCAGTGGGAAAAATTGCTTTTCATCTATGCTTTTGTGCTTTGATTGGGAAGTACCTCCTAGGAGACCTCTTCAGGTTTCCACTTGTCCTTGGGGAGTTGTGGGGGTGTGGGGTCACTTCTGGAAGGTGTTTTTGACTTGTGGTGCTTGCAGCTGACTGGAAGGTTACTGCTGTGTCTCGTTGGTTGGTGGCTCTTGTTTGTCTTGCAGGCAAATGCACTTCATTGTGCAAAGCAGTTTGGGTAGAAACAGGATGATTTAAAATCATTCCAAAACAAGTTTGACAAGATGAGACATTTCATTTACTAGGTTTTGTATATGAAAGTTTGTCAAACTTTCACACCAACATTGCATTTTTTTAATGTCAATAAGCATTACAGGATGAAGTAATTTTATAATGTTTAATTGTGAATGTTCAAAATACAGCTAAAATATGCATATAGTAAAGCTTCTGAAATGTATGATCTTGTGAGGGTGGAGTGCAGCTCTGTATGTAGTACTGGATTTTGTGGGCTCAGAATTCCCAATGACATTTAATTGCCCAAGTCTTTTGAAAACCCCGGCCATAAGCATCTCAATTTTTTTGCTTCTGATTTTTTACATTTAAAGTAAGCCTCAGTGGAAGCATGAAAAAATGGATCAAAGCTACAACACTGAGAAAGAAGTACCCTCTACAGCTTCTAACAAAAATATTAGTCTTGAAACTACAAATCTGGTTTGTGGCAGGATGGAAGTGTGAGCTCCTGATATTTGTGACTGCCAGAGCACCTGTTGGGTCTTCTAAGACCCAGTTGTGACATTCTTTGTGTGGGATACTTACTGCATCATTATGTATGGATTCCATGGATACCAGAGGAGATACAGAGGGAGCAGCCAAATTTGACCTCTGCTTTGTCAAAAAAATTCAGAGGGGACATTTCTGTGGTTTTGAGCTATAAACATACTGGAGTTAGTTTCTTTTTTTCTTACCAGGGTTGGAGGAAATATTAAATTGCAGGTTTATGTGCATTTGAGACTGAGTGCAGCAAGAATCTAGGTAGACAGAGCACCTTGTGAGGAGCATTCCTTTATATTCTGCTGCACATGTTCCTCATTTTGTTTCCTTGTTTGATATTATTTGCAGCAGGGCTGTGCTTGCTGTGGATTCAAATCCCATCACTTTGCACACTCTGCCTGGTCTGCCGTGGGTTGCAGAGGTGAGGAAAATGCCCAGGAGTTGGGAGCACCCACTGGCAGACTCCATGGCACCTCTGAGCTTTTCCCTGCTTGCCTGTGGGTGAAATGGGGTCTGGTTCTTGCCCAGGAAACAAATGAAGGGCCATTAGACACCATCCATCTATTTTCACTAGGATTATAAATTTAAGTAGTTAAATTGCAGGCTGATAGTGATCATTTGTTAATGTGGCAGTGTGAGAAACCAGCCTCTTAAATCAGACATTTTAATGTTTTAGACAGTGAGAATTTTTCAGAACTGTTACATTTTTGGTCCTGTCTTATTTTGATTTTTCCACCCTTATTTTTTAATTTAAGTCAAATTTGTCTTTAAGGAAGATAAAGTGAAGAACAAAAGGTGTCAAAGATGTTATGGGGGTCCTAAGTAGCTTTGGGAAGAAGTTCTCAATGGGAGATTTGACAGACTGCTTTGTCAGGTCAAGTGGCTGCATTTAGAGTCTTTTGTATTTCAGGAAAGAGCTGAGAGGTGATTAAAAACTATGTAATCTGGTTTGAAACCTTGTTTTCAGAGGTGATATTTCTACAGGAATATTTTTCATTTCTATTTCACTTTATGATGAAATTTCAAAATTAACCTTTTTCCTGAAATTTCTATTTATAAATCATAAAACCCCAACACTTTTCTTTGTTGGTGGTGATAATTTTTACCTCTTTCCCTAATTTCAAACTCCTGCCCTGTCCAATTCCTGCTCAGCAGGAAAAAGCTGAACTGCTTAGAAAGAAGGCAGTGGAAATGAACAACTTTTCTCTTGCAATTTGACAGTTCTGTCCTTTTTCCATTTCCTCCTTTTAGGAAATTGGGCAAAGAGTACTAAATAATCAAGCAGAAGCTGGATTTTCTGGCTTCCTGTTTTTGATGCATTTGGCAGTGATTTGGGATTCTGTCAGAACACCCTCTGGGCAATAATAGACTGTGGAGGAATTTTAGTGATGGTTTCAGGCCAGTTAAAATCTGCCTTTCCATGATGGCAAATGGTTCTGTAGTTTGTGTCAGCACCTCTAACATATCCTGATATCCAATCTGAACATTGAAGAGCTTATCAGTGTTGCAAATGGAATGGCTGACATAGGTCACTGCTAGAAAAACATTCTTAACAGCAGTATTTAGAGAACCTGAACTACAACTTCCAATTGCTTTTGGTGTTCACCTTTCCTGAAGAATTTGCAGCAGAAGATAAGTGCCAAGAATTTAAATCTCTTGTTGATAGGTAGTTACTTTGCAGGTGTGAACACTGCAGTGATTTCTGTAAGCCAAGGATTTTAAATGGAGCAGTGCTATGATAAGATGATAAACCCTCTATGTTTCCAGGTAGTGTTAGGGATTTTATGTGATCTGCTCTTCCTAGTGGAGCTATTTCTGCTCTGTTTGATAGCACAGAGGCTGTGTTGTGCATATGGACAGGCATATGCCATGAGATGATTCTTTGGGGTGTGCTAGTCTATGTAATACAAAGCCTTTTTGTCACTAGACCAGTCTGGCATCTCTCATCTCTCACAGGGTAACTTGAAGGGTCTGACATAATTAGTGCTGGAAACAGTGGGTCAGTTTAAATACTAATGTTTTGGAAAAGATCTTGTGTTTGATATAGAATTTATATTCTGTGATTCTTTGAACATTAGTGTGGATGTGCAGCTCTTGGACTTGATAAGAAAGTTTGGCCTAATAATGCACAGGTAAAAATAATTCAATTCTAGTGAATGTATGTACTGAAGATCAAGTCAAGGCAAATGAACCAGATCACTGAATTTGTGAGAAATAATTGCATAAAATTCTACAATATGTACCAACTCCATATGCTGTCTTAGTAATGCTATAATTAAGCCAAAGAGTCATGTCAAATTGGCCTTTTCCATCTGCTCTGTGATCTGCTTGGGGAACAGTTTGGAAAGAATGACAGCTGACCTCAAAACCAACAAGTTCAGTTAATGTATGATCCACCAGAACTGATACTTAAACAGAGCTCATCCACTTTCCTATATGGGTGCAAACTGTCCTTTGTTTAACTGGGAAAATCAAAATAAGGCTTGTCTGATGCAGGCTTGTTCAAAATTTTTGTTTCAGTAAATCCCTCTTGGTATTAGCTGAGCCATTTTATGGCTCATAAAAACATTCTTACATTTTATTTGCAGCTATGTAAACTGCAGTGTGGTGGTACAGGTTTAAAACAGCACTGTTGGGTTTTTCTGTTCATTTTTTTATAGCTTTTACCAAAACAAACCTGTTAATAATAAAGTCTCAGAAGTTCATATGAGTAATCGACATGTGAGACACATGAAACTCAGTCTGTATTTATAATACTAATTGATTTCATTTATTTTGCATCCCCTGTGAATTTCTCACTGCCAGTCTTGTCATTATCTTAATGTTGTTGTTTCCAATAACACTCAGAAAAGTCGTTTTGAAGGCAGGGGGTCTTTCAGCACAGATGCATCAGGTGTAAGCTTCCTTTCCTCTGAGGTGATCAAATTGGCTAAAGGAAACCCCATGGAATGGTACAGCTTAAAAACCGGGGGCCGTACATCTGTTTGAGTGTGTGTTACCTTGTGAAAATCTGCTTAATGCTTGCTCCCACAAGTATCTGTATTCAGATAATGCAGGCAAGGTTCTTTGTTGTGACAGGGACGTGTGAAAAATATTACTGCTGGAATCAGTGCAGTATCTGGAAGGTCACAGGGTATAGAAACCTAAAGCATCTCTTCATATGTTTGTTCTCCTGGCCTGGAATAAGAAAAATACTCTGAATATTTTGATGGAAAAATCTAGTTTCCATTTCTATTTTATAAACAGAGTTTAAATGTAAATGTGGTGGAGAATACCCTCAGTTAATGGTGTTTTGCCAGTACGGCAGGTGGGCTCTGCCTTGGTGTCTGGTGGGCAGTGTCCTGGTGAGTTGTCATTCTCAGAGAAACAAACTTAGAGTCATCCACAAGTTTTAAGACCTGCCATAATTCAAAGTAATCTTTAAAACAGAAGTTATCTTTAATCTGAGATTTTCTGATATGTCCTTGCCTTCCCTCCCCTCCTGTGCCCTTCCTGCTGCTTTGTACCAATTCTTTGGCTTTGCTATTTACTCTGTAGCCCAGTGCCAGTGATTTTGCTGGAGGGAAGTGCAGCTGGCTCAGGGCTGGTGTCCTGGGACAGCTGCAGTGACTCACACTGTTCTCTACCTGCTGCTCCCCTTGGCATCTCAGAGAGGAATTTTCTGAAGTCTTCAGCAGCTTGACATTGAACGTTCCAAGTGCCACACACAGTGGGCTTTCACTAAGGGCTTTGTTCAAAGTGAAATTCAGGCAAGAAAAATTGAATGAAGCATGCTTTTTTTTTTTTTTTAATTTCTGGTTTGATTTCTTGGACAAAACTTTGGGAAATATTTTCTGTTTGTGTTCTTTTTCTTTTTCCTGCCCCTTCTTCTAAAAGGTGAATGAACAGACATTACCTGCTGTATCCTGAAGTGTCTTAGAAGACAGTAAGTAAGGACCAGCAAGAAAACCAGAGTTAGGAGCGAGTGATATCCTGACATGCTCATGTTTTAAATGGCAGATTGGGATACTCCTTTTCCTTTGCCTGCATGCTAGGTGTAGGGGTGCAGGAGGTGTGACCCTCCTGCAGTTGTTGCATGCAGGGCAGAGCAATATCTGTTTGATGCTGCCTTTTGGTGTGTGTTGAGAGGAGAAGGGCACTTTACACCCACTGTAGTTACTCAGGAAGCCTCAGAGCTGCAGGGTCTCGGAGCAGCTGGGGTAATGTTTTTTCAGAACAGTTTCCCAGCTCTGCTCCTGGAAAAGCCAAATTGAGCCTCACAGTGGAAACTGCATTAGCAGTGTCATCAGTAATGAGCTGCACCTTTAAAGTAACAAGGGCTGAAGCAGTGTGAGTGGGAGTGAGCCAAAGCATGTCTGGAGTAACCTGCTGAGGCTTTCTGGGGGATGCCACAGGTCTGAGTGGCCACAGGCTGGTCAGAGCCAGGCAGCAGCCAGCACCTCCATTCAGTGTCTCTGCTTCAGCACTGATGTGGAAAGGGAAGGGATGGAAATCTCAGCTTCAGGTGGATGTTATAGAGCTTTTAATTCACATTCTGTTAATTATGCTGCATTGAAGCTTTACCTGTTTGAGGTAGCAGGTTTGCACTGAAGACTGTTGTCAGGGGTATTATGCAATGGTCTGTTATTTCAATGAAGTATTAAATAAAATTGTTTCCACATCAGGAAATAGGGAGATGACCTGCCAGAAAGCCTTAGATAAACTTTCAAACATGCCTGAACCTACTGACCTTCAAGATACAGTGCAAGGCTCATCTTTTCTTTTTCCTTCAGACCTTGGCTAGATGGGATGGCTGGAGGCACTGTATCAGTGCATGGGGAAAGGCCTCTTAATGCTGTCACCATCATTTAAATATTGATCAGAGCATGCAGAAGGACCATGTTGGCTGTGGGAGGTGAGTGAGCACAGTCCCTGTAGGCTTTTCTCTGCTTCTGTGAGCAGGAGCCGTGTAAGCACTGTCTGCTCATGGGTCAGCACTGCCCCAGGACCAGCCTTGTTTGGTGCTCGAGCTGTGAATCACCAGGCCCATGTGAGGAGGTCACTCTGCAGATGGGGAGGAGATGCCTCAGCTGTGCCACGTGATGGGTGAGCACTGCTGAGGAGAAGTGTGGGGATGTGGCACAGCCAGACACGGCCCCAGTGCCTTGGCAGCACCCCAAGCCCTGCTGGGTGAGCACAGCACAGCTGCCAGGCCAGAGCTGCTGCAGGGTGAGCAGCTTGCAGTGCAGATCTGAAAGGTGTGAGCGTGCTCTCGTGTAAGGTTCAGTACCTGCATGTCTCCCCTGAGACTGCTCCTTCCATGGGGATGTTGCTCCAGGGTGTGCAGCCTCCTCAGTACCCAGTGGCTGCCAGGGCTATGCAGCAGGACTGGGTGGCTCAGCTAGAGCAGCCTGTGTTTGTAGTGGTGATGATGCTTCAAGATCCCTCCGAGAGCCCTCCTACTCAGAGCTACACCTTGCTGCTGGAAAAAAGGCATTTAAAGACAGGGTTGTCTGCACTAATTGTTTGCCAGCATTAGTCCTCTGAAATGCTCTTAGTGAGACTGGGTTCTCTAGCGGAAGATTTTTACCCAGCTATGGAGGTAAGCATAGCATGGCTGGGGCACTCTGCCAAGTGGGGTTCACCCTCTGCACAACTGGTAGATTTACACTCCCCCCAAACCTGTTGCCCTGGGAGCAGGGCCCCCTGTCTCCACTGGGACTTCCACTGGATCACAGCCTCCTCCAGGCATCCACCCATTCCAGCATGAGCACTTCCCGTGGGCTGTGGGTGGATCTGTGCATCCCCCAATGGATCTCTGCATCCCCCGTGATCTTTGCATCCCCCATGGATCTCTGCATCCCCCATAAATGTCTGCATCCCCCATAAATGTCTGCATTCCCTATGGATCTTTGCATCCCCCATGGATGCCCGTGGCTGTTGGGGCACAGCGGCTTCCCCATGCTCCTCACCACGGCCTGCAGAGGAATCTCAGCGCCGATCCTTGAAGCACCTCCTGCCCTTCCTTCTCCATTGACCTTGGTGTCTCCATGCTGCTTCTCTAACATGTTTTCACCTAACTCCTCTTCTGTGGCTAGAAAAAACTGTGCCCCCCTTTGTTTTGATTTTCTTCTTTAATCTCATCACAGAGGCATAACCAGCCTCTGTCACTGGCCCAGCCTTGGCCAGCAGCACATCTCTCTTCAGAGCCATCAGGGATTGGCTCTGCCAGACAGGGTGGAAGCTTCCAGGAGCTTTTCATGGGAGCCACCTCCATGGCCCCCTTGCTACTAAAAACTGTGCCATGTAAAACCAATACAAATGTACAGATCAGGGATTTTGCACTGTACTGTGAAGAATCTTTTATAGTACTTGAGGAAAAAATCCATCTCTTTTGAACTATAATTTCATGGGTACAATGCATTACAGGTACATTTGAGTTTCTAAGGGACAGTTAATAGTTGGAATCAATGATCTTAGGGGTCTTTTCCCACCTTTTTAATTCTATGATTCTGTGATGCTTGGCCTTTGATGTGATTTAGGGATGAAAGCTTCACAGTGTGAAGAAATCGGCCAAATAAATAAGTTTCTTCTTTCCTGTTGAACTTTCAGCCTGGAAATTTTAGGGCTTTGACTGTTCAGAGAATAAAAGCAAGTTCTGCATTGTTGCCTTAATGATCCTCTCTCAATGTGGTGCAGCCATGTGACACTAAACATTCCTTGCTGGCTTGTGGGTGACAGTGCTGTCACCTTGGAATGGGCTGGCTCACCCTTCAAACTGAAGTCCAGCCCACAGCAGAGTGTCCCTTCTAGTGATGATTTAATGGACACCTATCCTTTGCAGCATGGTTTGGGACCATGTATTTGTATTTGTATTTGTGCAATCCACACCTCACCTCCTTGCTGAGCTGTTGGGCAGGTGTTGTGTAAAAGCTGGGACAGAAAGGAAAAGAAGTTACAAGTCAAGAAAGGAAACACCAGTTCTTCCCAGGGAGTTTGAGTACCATCAGGAATGAGCTTTTGTAAATGAAAACTAAATTCAGAAATCACAGTAACTGTGAAAGTCACATAGGCAAATGATGCACAGGTGTTTGCTTTACCTTCTTGGCGTGTTTGTTGTTTGTTTGTTTGTTTGTTTAAAACAGTTCCCATCAAGTCCTCAGTTGCACCCCATAATCTAAATGCTTCTCTCTTTGTTTGTATTTTAAAAATAATTATAAATAAGCAGATTTGTGTAGCAGCTGTCTTCAGATGCAGACTGAGCTGCAGGAACTCCAGGGAGAGTATTCCTGCTCATAGTCTGAAAAGGAAAGGCTGGTTGGAAAAAACTGGGGAGCTAAGATGTAAACACCTCCAACAACCCAGCCCTGTAAGGGATCACCACAAGCAAATCACAGAGAGAACACAAAAGTTCAGAGAGCTTGTGGGAGGTGTGTGGGGGATGCTGATGGAGAGAGGAGCCCTCGGAGTGGTTACAGGCAGCTCTGCTGAGAGGGCTCTGGCAATGGACTCACAGTCTGGGGATCCTTCAGTGCTCAGGGCTTTGCAAAGACATCTGTGGTGTAACTCTAGACTGTGGCCTCTGCTCTTGGACTCTGACAGCTCTGAGGTGAAAATAATGTGGAAAGATGATGTTTTCAGTCTAGATTTAACTTTGATTATTATTGGTTTATTAACCTGGAATCTGAAAAAGCCATGAGCAGGAAGCTCATGCAGCGAAAGCTGTGGACTGAAAATTTGTATCCAGATCCCTTCACTACCATTACTTTTGTCAGAAACTGCCTGAACAGTGTCTTTTTTTAAGAGTTCCAGTGTAGGAAAACATTTTCTTTCTTTGAACCTTCAGTATTTCTCTTTTCTTTAGGAAATGAGGATAATTCCTTTTATCTGCTTTTTTTAATCAAACTTTTATATTCCTGTGGATAAGCCTATTCCTGTCTGTTAGATAAACATCTTGGCATGACCTCTGTTTTTTTATTCATCACACTAAGTGGAGAATGTTCATTACAATCATAGAGGAGATGACCAAGTATTGTGTGCTGAACCTCAGTGGCTGTACAAGTACCAGTTTTCATGCTTGAATTGCAGAATTGATGCTCTTTGAAAACTCTTGTGCATTTTAAAAATGCTAGTTAGGAAAGGATGGCCATTTTTTCCCCTTTCTAAATGTGATTCCAGTGTCACAGCAAGGTATTATTTTTTTAAGTGCTAGAGTTCCCCAAGATTTCCCTTTTCAGCTTCATTTAAGTTTCTGAGCTGAGGCTTGCAGCTGCTCTGTGTACTTGGGTGACTGCCTGGGCATATTTTGTGTGAAAGCATGGAGAAATGGTACAAGTAGGAATGGTCTTGCCCCAAATGGTTTTTCTAGGGTATTACTGTACTACTATAATAATCATTTTTAGTGATAACCATTTTTAGTAAACCAATAACAAGATTATTTGCTACATGGGACATTTAGGCAGGTTTAAAGTGCAAGCATATTCTAGATAAGTCAAAAATGACAGTAAATTAGTACAGTTAAAATAATTTTAAAAGTGACCTCCCACGTATTCACATGGCCAAATACTAGAGGTTGGGGTGGAATTGCTATAGTTCATTGCTAAGTGGCATAACAGCACAGAGCAAATGGATGGGAAATGTCATATTAGCATAGTTGTTTTTCAAGTGTTAGTGTTAACAAAGCTCTTTTGACAAAGTCTGTAATACATAATTTTTCTTACAAAAGAAATCAGAGTTGAAACTGCATCTTTAATGGCCAAGGGATTTTGTTAGCATATTAATCTGACTGGTGGGTAGACTTTGTCTCCTTGAGAAGGCCGTCCTAAGATAGCCTTCACCATCTGGGTGGATGCAAGACCAGGGAATGCCTGGCCTTGGCAAAGCTGAAAGAAATGATTTTCAGATCCTTTTTGTAGGAGGACTTCTTTCATTTTCAACTGATGCTTAAAGAGCCCAATGTTTGGTCTCATCTGACTGTGAAACTTTTGTCAAAACTCAAAAGAGACTTGGTAAAGTCACAGGCATAAAAAATGCTTGAATGATTCAGCCACCACTTTGTGAACACTGTCTTTCCATCCCCAAAGAAATCCCATCTCTCTTGTACATCACTCCACCAGGGAACCTTAGGTCTGTATGGCCAGGATAGTTTTTGCTGTTGTCTCCCTGCAATAGCGCAGCAATCGTCCTGCTGGGAGAGAGGAAAGGTCAAGGTACTTGTAGGAATTCCCACTAGAATGTATAAAACGGAGCAAACACTCATCTAAGGGCTCTTGGGGAGGAAATCACAGTTTAAATTCCAAGACTTGAAGTTTTTTCTGTTGTACAGACAGCATGTGAACCTGGTTAAAATCTGTGGGTCAAAACAATGCCAAAAAAAGCGACCTGTAGGAGACACAAGGGAGGAAAAAAATAATGAAAAAAAGAGCCCCTTGTGGAAGCCTGTTACTTGTGAAAGTTTCAGAAGTCAGAAGGGATGTGGTAAACTTTCTTCATTGAATGTGGCCAATGGTAATTAATATCAGGAGGATGTCAAGGAGAAGTACAAGGCTGCTTACTGTCAGAGAAGCCTGAGCTGTGTACAAACTGGTTTTCTGGGAAATAGGCTTTACACTGGGAGTTCTTGAGCTATGGTCCATAACACACCAGAAAGTAACCCCTGCATCAGCTGTAAAACATGGGAAGAGAAACAGTGTGGTGTGGTGGAATCAAATAAAAGTGAGAGAAACATTTTAAATGTTAGGCTTACTTGCATGTGAAGATCACTGTGGCAGCAGGGTGAGTAGCAGCTGTTTATTGCTTCCCTCAGTTGCCTGGGTTTTTCAATTTAGGGCTGTTCCAACTGCAAGCTGATGTCCTCAGTCCACGAGTAATTCTTAGTCCCTTTGGCTTAGATCTAACCCCCAGCTGGGGTTACAGGAGTGCCTGTGTCCATCCCCACTGCTGTCCTGAGCCTTCACTGCGGTCCTGTGGTGCATCTCACCAACGTGCAATGTACTCCAGTCACATCTGTGTGGGCAAGGAAGGACTGGCTTCTGTTCTCCAAAGAGTTTTATTGAACGTTCCCAAAACACATAGTTTAGAGGAACAAGCAATGCTAGATTACATTCTATTAATTATTTCCCTTAAGATCCATTCAGGAATGCAACCCTTGCGGTTTCAGTTGCTTTTGTCATGCCTTAGGCAATCCCACAAATAAAATCCTCATGTTTATTAATTTACTTCATAATTAAAGAATGAGAAGAGCAAAGTACAAGACCAACTTAATTGCAATTTCCTTCTGTCCACCAAAATTCTACCCAAAGATTCCATGTTTGAGAGCTGGCTTGCCTCTGGGAGGCAATCCACTTTGTGGATTGAACTGGGAAAGGTGAGAAAGGATCATGGTAGGATTTGATTCCAAGCTGCACTACTGCTCTGAGTTGTGATGACAATGTGAATAAGGTGATCACAGTCATGAGAAAGTGGCTACAGCAGGATGTTAAAGGTAGGGGAAGAGATCTGCCAGGGATCTGTAAATCAGCTCACAAAGAGGCAGATGTAATTCTTAGTTCTGTGAAATGGATTAAGTTTTATTCAGTTACTTTAAAGAATCTGTTCAAGGCACAGTCTTGTGGCAGGTGAAATTAATGTGTATGAATGTTCTTTATTAAAAATAAATGCATCTCTTTGTAAATCTATCTTTTGCTTTAACAGAGCAAAGATGAAGTCCAACCATTCAGACATGTTTGGACAAGTACTATCTCCCCTGGGAAGTGCTGTCCCAGTGAACTGGATTGAAAGAGAAGTGCTGTGCTGGGATTTTGGTATTTGTTGACCATATGGGGCACCTTTACTTGTTCTTTGTCATCTTGCCACGCACGAGCTTAATTTGAGACATTCATTGCTTGCTTCATTGAGAAACTGCAGTTACCTTTGTTCTTGGCTTGCTGTTGGAGAGAAATGTCGTCTTTAGAGCTGGTGAGGAGTCAAACAGCACTGCTGGTCATCAATAGCAGATGGAGGTCAGTGTGTGTGTGACACTGACAGCCCTGTGAGGTGCTGCCCAGCAGCTCTGTGCCTTAAACTGTGAATCTGAGCAGATACCTCCCAGGGCAGCAGCGGAGGAACCAGGGAGGGGGCTTGGGGTTTCCCCAGGTGGGCTTGGTTTCAGCATCTATAGGGAATTTAGCAATTTATGGAGCTGAAAGTTTTAGCACTTTCAGGTATCTTAGCAAATGATCTGAATGTTCCTGTTGTTCTGGTGGGTTTTGTCTGGAGCTTTAATTAATTATAAGGTGAAATTCTGTTTGGACTGGGTCCAGGCATGCTTACTTTTTGTATAAGTTGTTGGATTTAAATGTCATTTGAAACTTGCTTGGAGGACCTTGCACTTCATCTGTTTTCTCAGCAGTTCTCAGGCAAGAAACTGTGCATGGTCACCAGTGTTCTGTATTTAAATATCATAGGATCACAGTATTAGATTCCTGAATTGTACTGATGTGATGAAGAATCTTGTGATTGTATAAAATTATGTTTGAATGAAAACATATGAAAGCCATCAGCTCAACAAATTTCCTATCTGTTCAGGGAATTTACAAAGAGCCCATATTTCCTGGCAATAATATTTTTTTTGTTTGTAGTGTATAAAAGCTGCAGAGCGTTCATAGGAGGAGAATTTTCCCAATAATCAGTTACTTAAACTAAAAATAGAAGCATTTTTTAATAAAGAATAAAGCAAAACGCTATGCATTTCCATTTTTCAAATGAAGAATAGATTATAAACTCAGAAACCGTATAGGTGTTTAACTCTTATAGGGAAATGGTACCTAATTATCTTTACAGTCTGTAATTTGTTTACTGCCACAAACAGTTCACCAAAAACTGTGATTAAGGGCTTAGGGAATGTGTAGTTAACTCATAAAAATATGTACATAAATTCTGCTGATTAATTGGACTGTAAAACACACCCTTATTTATTATTACAAATGAAACCCTAATGTAGTTCATGCAAGACCTTGAATGAGTGCCATTCTTTTTCATTAGATAGCTCTTTAAAATCAATAATGTTTTCTTTAAGGGAAAGCTTTGGCTGTTACTAATTTAAATCTCATTAACTTTTGCTTTTTTTTTTTCCTAAGCTTCAATTTGAGCTCCATTTTTCATTTAGATTTGGAGCTGTAGGCTATATGTAATTCCATTTACAGACCCAAGGTAGATAGGAATAACGTTGGGTTAACAGTTATTCAGAGAACCAAAAATTCGGAATATTTAACATGCAGCCTACACTTGTCATTCAGCAGTAAATGGTTTTCCCAGCACAAAGTTTGGAGATGGAAGGGTGTTTGAGAAAGCCTTTCTTAATTAATGTAGAATTTGCAAAACCAGGTTGAGAGTCACTCTGCTTTCACCATATGCTTGTACCCCCAGCCCCCTTTGTCCTTGCCTGTTTGCATGTCTGTTGGTCTGGGTCTGGTGGGACACTGCTGTCATCCCTCACATCCTTCACGTTGGCCGTGCTCCCTGGAGTGCCAAGACTATTTTTAAATATATGCAAAGAGAAGCGAAGAAGTGCAGGGTGTGTGACTCCTGCTGAGTGGATTTGTCTCTTCTAACAGGAGAAGCTGTTCAATAGCAATTGGGCTATTAGTGGTGCTTTTTGTTATCTAAAGTTCGTAGCTCGTTAATGAGGTTGTATTTGCTTATCTTTCTTACTAAAGACACGCTAATCAGTCCCAGGGAAGAGGAAAAAAATCCAACTCTCACGGTTTTGATGATATACTTTGGAATATTTAACATTAAACAATAACAAAAAAATTGCATTGTAAAGGTTTGTGCAGCCCTAGGCAGTCTGGAGATGGAAAGCTTAGTACAGTTTTTCAAAACAGTGGTTGGCTAGAAGGGTTCTGGCACCATGTTATTCACTGCACATCAAAATTAACACATTACAAGCAGTGGTTATTTTCAATTATGTAAAAGCAGACGAGTCTTTGGGGAGATTAAAATGGGATTTGTAATGGTTTAGGAGAATTTTTAAAATTGACAATTTGACACAGCATGATTTCAGATTATGTGAAATCTGGCATGAGGATATTTATATTTCTGTTTGCAAAGATTCTGTTCAAAGTCATCATGATGGAAATATTTACAACGAAGACATAATAATGTCTTTAATATGTAAATCATTCTAATTGCGTTTCTTACACTGTCAACCTCCCAGTGAAATATCATTTATTTCACAAGTGACACATGAAAAAATACGATTGCGTTTGTGATAGTCTTATTTTTAACAGAAATACGACAGACAGTCTTTATCTTTGAAGAAGTCCTCTTTATCAGCAGTTCTCTTAACACAGTTTGCATGACGCCTGCATCTCTATTTCTGATTGGTATGCCTGCTTCTAACAGAGCCTCTCTCTGTTTAATTCTCCTTCCCCTCTCACAAAGAGGGTTTGCTGTAGGGACGTGCTCCCCGGAGTGTCCCCCAGCGCTGCAGGATGCAGAGGCTGTGTGGGGTGCACTGATCTCCGTGGGAGCTGGATGCCATCCACACCTCTGAGGCTGGACCCTGTATCTTGTGAAAGCAAGAATCATTTGTTGCCATTAAATTCCACTTTAACCTTGATAAGAGCAGATTCAAAGTGCTTTTTTTTTTTGCTTTTTTTTTTTTTTTTTTTGTGCCCCAGTAACACGTGTTAGTCTGTCAGACACCTCCCACTTCACTTCCCTGTCTGTACCCAAAATCTCTACCCTGAGGTTACGTGCCTCCTGTGTGCTTTTTCCTTTCCAGCTGGGAACAGTCATTTCCCTCTTCCTTCAGATGTAGAGCTGGACAGATGACAGTTCTGTCATCTCAACTGAAAAATCTGTCATTGTGAGCTGAAAAAAACAATACAGTCAAAACAATAATAAAATTGGGTTGAATTAAATAAAGCAGTTTTCATTGGGAATGCATCCACTCACAACACTGCATGTCATAATTAATCCTCCCTCCCATCTCCAGCTTCCCCACTGGGAAACTTCCCCACTCTTTGCTGAATTGTAATTGGGTTAGCAGGGGCAGTGAGGGGAGGATCAGGGAGCAGCAGACAGGAGAGCCTGATGTGAGAGGCAGGAGCCCTCGAGAGGAGCAGGGACAGCCTGGCTGCCCTGAACAGGATGGGAGTCCCCCAGACACTGAGCATTTGCAGCCTCAAACTTACCAAGGTAACTTCAGCCAGGCTTGGAACTGAGCCCCCTCTCTATGAAGAAGATGGAGGGAAAAGGAAGGGATCCAGCTTTGCATTTCTGTCCTGTCTTCCCTAATCACTGTGAGTTTTTTTCTGTTTAAGAATTGAAGTACTGCTTTTCCATGTTTCAAAGCAGGTTTCTTAAGTGAAAAACATAGTGGTTTTCTTTGGGGTGATCCTTACAGTGGCCAATCCAACTGTAGTCACCTCCATGTTCTGCCATATTAATAAAACAGTTGTTTCAAGCTGTCATGGCAGTCGATTCCCAAGTCTGAGACAGGAAATGATGGAATGTGGATGAGGATGAGAAACTGGGAGTGAGTGAGCAAAGGAGCAGTCTCCACATTGCTTACTGAGTGTTGGGTAACCAGTGGAGAGACATTAATTAAACATGTTGCTCCAGTTCTGCAATTTTTCTGGTTTATCAGTGGCTCAGGTGGAGGTTTTTATGATGAGTTTCAGAGGTGCCTTTTTACCGTTGCGCTGTGATGATTTAATAATGATGTGCTGATGGATTTGGGGGCTGCAGGGCAGTGTCCCTCCTGGAGGATGTGTTGACATCCAAAGAAAGGCCTGAGGTGCCAAGAGCTCTCCAGCTCCCCTCCTGTATTCTCAGCTCCTGCTTTTGCTCAGCCTCAGCCCTGCAGCTCTATCTTCCCAAACTTCTCTATCTTCCCATCCCTTTTCAGTGGAAGAGGCAGCAGCTGCATGTTTTGCAGTGAGTTGGGGCCATTGAGGATGACAGGAGGCCCATGAATAAAACACAGATTTGTTTGTTTTGTGCTGTTCTGAGCAAATGATGTATTAGTAATGAAGTATTTGCAGTTTGTTACTTTTGCATACTAATAAATGAAATCTTCCTGTTGCCGGTTTTGTTTCTGGCTCATGAAGTTAAAGGGAAGAGCGAGGAGAAGGCTGTAAATGGACTGGTCGGGGTCTATCTGCTTTATGGTGGTTCTCATTTAAAGATAGTCACTGCTTTGTGTCTGCTTGAAGCAGGGCCAGTTTTTGTGGAATTTCAGTGTGTTGCCTCTGCTCTGAATCTCCTGAGGAAAGACTTTGGAAAATTATTTGAAATAGGATAAAGTCCTTAGGAATGGGACCATATGGGGAGCTGCAGACAAGGTGATGACAGAATGGCCCCTCTACCCAATGAGGGATGATCACTAGGGCTGGAGCAAGGGAGGAGCAAGGTCACAAATGGCAGCTTGAGAGGGGACTGAGAGGAGCCGTGGTACTGGTGACCAGTCCTGCTCAGAGTTGCTGCTCATAACTCATCTGGAAGTGGGTGGGGATTTGGGGAACTGGCAGGCCATGGGGGGGTCTGTGATTGCAGTCCCACCCAGGGCCTTTTTTTCAGAAAAGGGGGTGGATGTGGTCCTATCAACATGACCCTTATTCTCATTGAAGGTGAGTGCTGCTGGTGGATGCAGTGCTGCAGGATGTTACAATTGGCAGTTTTTAGAAAATGGATATGGAAATGCAAAAGTGTTCCTAAGCAAATGTGCAATGCTGTGTTCCAGAGCACAGCACTGCATTGCCCCTTTACCTAGAGAGACAAGTCTGTAGCACAGGTAGCTCTCATAATGACTCATTTTTCAATCATCCTTCATTTTTCTTTTTTACATGTAATTATAATGGCTTGCAATTAGAATAACCCTGTTTATTTTAAATAAAAACAAGTCTTAAGAACAATGTTTACTGTTTAAAAATATTTTGAAAGCATTTCATAGTTCATCACTTACAGAAGTTTTAATCAAATAACCCACTAACACTTCTATTCATGACTACCCTATAAAAGCAAATACTCTTTTGATTTGTGAACGTTCACTGTGCTGAAATGGAATCTAGTGTGTTCTGCAGTCAGGAGAGTTTCCTATTTAAATTCTGCTGCATACATGCAGATAATGAATTAAAATGAGAGGAGAAATTACAACCTAGGTTAGAGTGTGGGTCACAACCTTTTCAAACAGAGGCTCTCCTGCCATGCAAGTGGAAATGGTAATTGGCTCACTGCAGCTGAAATTATCTGTGCCAGATAACAGGAAGAATGGCACAGCAAGTGTAAAATGGCAAGTGTGTCTAGATATCTAAAGGTAAATGTGTAGAGTCAAAGCAAATGACCACAGCTACTTATTGTGGCAAGTAAATTAGATAAACTTGACTCATTCCCTTCTATTTATATGCATGTCCTGATTGAAAATTGGGCATTCTCTCTCCTTTTTGTTTTTTTAAACATTGCTCTGCATTCATCCCGTACTTTACAGCTGTCCAAGCCCCAAAACATTCATTTGACACAGTTTATAATGGGGAACCAGTTTTGTAAAGCATTTGGTAATCTTCTTACGGATGGATTGCATCTTTGTAAGCTAGAAAATAAATTATTAATGAGCAGGGTAGTGCAGGTGTGCACCCAGATCTGTGTAGTTGTGAGAAAGGCTCCCCTTATGTGTCTGTGGATTGTGCAGGGCTGTGTTGGTGGTAGGACAAACCATAGGGTCTGGTGGGTTGGAAGAGACCCCTGGAGGTCTGGAATCTGGCTCTGCTCCAAGGCCTGGGATGATGGCACAGTTGGCTGTGAGGCAGGCAGCAGCATTGTTCAGGCACCAGTACCCCATGAGAAATGGGAAATTTGGGTTACCAGAAATGTCCCTGCTGAGGTGTCCCAATGAATGATTGCTTAAACCTTGCACAAATACCATGGAGATGGTTCCCAGAATAACCGAGCCCAGCTTTCCTCTGGTGGTGGGCTCTTTTGACAGTCTCCTTGCTCCCTTTTCCTGTCGAGCACTCTGCCTCTGCAGCAGGTGAGGTGTGGTAGGAGCTCTTACAGCAGACCTGTGTCTCTCAAGGATTCTCCTCTACAGAGAGTGGAAGAAATGAATTTAGCCCTGTGTATTCAACAGGGAGCCCATCTTCCTAACCTAATCTAAACTCAAGAGGACTGTGCCCTCAGAGCAGATAATCCAATTCAAACTGTCCACATACTTGCAAAACAGATGCCAGATCAAATAATCTTGTGTATGAACACCAGTTATTCTACCCCACAGGGACTACCAAGTTAATAGAGGTTCATTCTCTTTAATTTGAAATTCTTATTATTCATAGTTCTTTTCTATTACTCTCTTCTGGGAATAACAAGCAGTGGATATAGAGTTTTCTAATTGTGTGATTACTTGAGACTGCAACTGCCTGATCTGGGAGCTAGTTTTCATTTACTTTACCTTAAGTAACTTTATTCAAAGAAACTAATGAAAAGAGACTCATCAATTATTTAGATGAATTCAACTTTGTTCCCAAAGTTTGCATGGTGCTAAAGACATGAAAACAGAACTGTGTGAAATTTTACATGATTAATGTAATTGGCTGGGGAATATTGAAACTATCTTGGAGAGTGTCCTTAAAGAGCTCATGTGTAGTCAACAGCACTTAAAATATTAAGTGCACATACCTTCTGATATAAAGTGTACCTTCAATGTGTTTGCTCCTTACCCAAAATTGTGTCAGGATAAAACTTTTATTTATAAATGGAAAGAAATATTTTCAGTCTGTTTAACATGTTATTGGTATCAGTTACTGCTCTCCTAGATAGTGATTATTCTTTCTTTCCATTTCCTTTGTCTGAATATAGTTCTGTGCACCAAAAAACTATTAGCGATGCTTAGAAATCTCTCTTTAAGCTTTTCCATCATTCATTAATTCCCTCAGTAGTCCAAAGAGCTAACAAAAATGGCAACATCCACTGTGTAACATGCTAGAAAAAAATTACATTTTTCCCAGTTTTGAAGCTTGGAAAAGGGAAGTATTTTTATTTACTAGATTTTGTGGACAAGAAAAGAAAAACTCATCTTCAGATGGGTTTCAGATCTGGATGAACAGTAATTTAAAGCCTTTGAGTTCGTACCAGTGTTTGCACTGACTTTTTTGGTCTGAGTTTTTAATTTATGGAATTTAAATTTTAGAATTTAAACAGGAAAGTTTTGTTATTTGTTCAGTCCAAGAAGCAGATATAACATCCTGTATCTGATCTGTCCACTTCAATCTAGAGCAATATATTTTCTTTGCTTAAGATAATGTTCCCAGGCTAGGTGGTGCCAATTTAATCATGTTATTTAATGGCTGACTTTGAAGAACTAGGTATTAATTTATAGATCCTCAAAGAAGAAAATAAGTTCGGTGGTTTGGATACCTTGTTCACTGCAGATCACTGCTTGACTTTACTGCCTTGGAGCAAAGAGGGAGGCTGGGCAGAGGCAAGAGATTTGTCAATGACCTCTCCTACAGCTCTTCCAAATCTGCTGCCCCATGGCAGGAGGGGAACGGAGTGGGAAGGGAGGGGCCCGAGCAGTGCTGAGGGGATGAGAAGGCAGGACAGGCTGGGGCACATGCCTTCCACCCATGGCTGGGACTTCACAAAATACATGAAAGCATGGAGCCATGATGTATGATTTCTTTATTGTACATGTCCTGGCTCTACTGCTGTTGATTTTCAAGGTGCCTTTTACATTGTTTTCTAACATGGTGACAGCTGCAGAGAATCAAGGCATTACACTGAATATTTTAAACCAAACCATTTTTATAAGTTCCAATTTCTGTACTGTTTACTTCAACAAAGGCTCTTTAAAAACCTGCCAGATATTGAAGTGATTAGGAGATCAAGGTCACCAAATACTCATTTTTAGGGTGAATATGCTGCATTTTAAAGAGTAGCTTTAGTGCCCTTCCCCTCTCTTTCTCTGTGCTCAGCAGAGCGATCAGCTGAACGCAGAGAGCACAGCTTTGGAAGGGCACTTCAGGTTCCATCTGTCTCTGGGAACATCTGACTTGGAAGAGGTAGCAAAGAATATGATGAGAACAGAGATTTCCTTTCCATCACAGAATGTGTCTCAGACCTCCCTGTCTCCAGCAAAATCTTAACCTGCCAGCTGCGATTTGCTCTCCTCTCCATCAGCAAGTGTTCCAGAAAGCCCCTGTGATAAGGTGCCACCTGAAAAGCTGGCTCTGACAAGTGCTACAGGGTGAAATGCCCCTGACCAGCCACTTTACTGACGCTGCTGCAGCATTTTCATTCTTCAAGTATAATTTCTAAGCCTTGACCTCATTAGTATGCCATCGCTCCTGGAAGCTGACACTTTGTTGAGGGTTTTTTCCTCTCCCTAGAGAATTTTGGTGATCTACCAGTATGTTCCTTCTTTTTCATTTTCAATACAAGGCTAAAATGCTCCTGGCTCTATATGCATATGTAATTCAGGGCAGAGCAATCTGTGGTTATTTGAACCTCTGGCAATATATATTTACAGTGAGTTTGACCTCAAAGGAAATGATGAGTGTTCGGCTGGAATATTTGACATTTGAGTTGGGTTCTTTAGCAGTGGATCATAAGAAAAGCTGGTCAAAAAAATGAAGCATACACAAGTCTTGAAAACCTTTTCATCCATCCTACAGAAATCTGAAGCTTTGATCAAAATTAGGAAAAAAAGTTAGTAGTGTAAAAGGATGTTTAAATGTGTTTTTCCTTATTTTTGGCCCGGATTTGGAGTAACATTTGCATGTTACTAAATTTAATAAAGATTTTTTTGCACTCACCATAACTTAACTTAAGAATTTTGGAATATTTGCACTTTTATATGCCTTGAAAGTCCCGAACATTTTCACCAGTAAGTTTGAATAGTCTAATTCTTGCTGGAAAATATTCAGAAAATGAGATCAGAGTAGAGAAACTACAAAGTCTGTGAGTGATACTATTCTTAGATGTTGTGTTGTTACAGCAAAAAAATCTTGGTTTATTGCTGAAACAAGATGATACTGTGATAGAAAAGAATTAGTAAGAGTTATTGACAGGGCTTTAGGAGAAGCATGGCAAAATCCACCCATCTTGAACCATGATAAAATTGGTTTTGCTCAAGATTTGTTATTTTCTAAGTGACTTTATCTCCAACACTTATATTTTTTGATTTTGTATCCCTGAGGGGAAAACTATTTGATTTTTTTTCTAAAATGCATTTCAAAATATGGACATAGAGTCAAAACCTAGAGTCTGTTTGATTTGGAGAAGGGTAGAAGTCACAGAAAAGAGATATGACAGACACTTCACCTGAACTTCCCCCTCCTTGCCTCCCTGGGTGCTCTTGGAAATGCTCCTCTGCTGCTGGACAAGGCCACCCTCCCCTTCCCCTTGGAGTATTGCCAGCATGGGCTTCTTCTCCCCTGTAAAGCCAGGTAACTTGCTCTTCATGTCAGAGAGACCTGCTCAGATGTCTCAGTAGAGTGAATTTTTATTAACAGTTATGAGACTTTTCTTTCATCATCTGGTTTGGTCAGTCAGCTGAGATGAGGGAGCTCCACACGCAGAGATCTCACCGTGCTCTGGAGATAATGTCCCTGATTTTGAACAGAGCACTGAGTGGTCAAGAGAGTGTTATTTGCAATGTGTTCTCTGACCAGAAAATGTGTCTCTGAGCACTGGAGTATTTAAAGAATACTGGGAAGGGTGAGATGGTTGCTGTCAGGTTTTAGCCAGCTCAGGTCCCCAACAGCTCATGGTGTGAGGAGCAGGGAAGGGCTCTGGGAGGAGACAGGGGACACACACTGGGCTCTGCTGATTTCAGGTCTCACATGGCAGTGCCAGGCTGTGTTGAGAAGCTGGCAGAGGTCTGCAAGCACTGCAGCATTAGCACAGTGCAGCCAAAAATCCAGAGATCTGAAACCAATTACATATGGCAAGGCTGATCCAACACCCTGAGCCTTGAGACAATCCCACCCAGCCAAAGCTGCTAAAGGCTTTGCCATGCGTGCTCTTTTCTCCAGAATCAAGATCTGAAAATACCAAGTTGCCAAAAATTCATAGGCTGCAACTGATTTCTCCCCTTTAAGATTCTAAAAATTTGCATCTCTCTTTGGATATTCTTAATGGAGTGCATCTATCATTGCTATGTGTCTGCAAACCCCGAACATGATGGATATCAGTTCCTGGACTTTGTTGTTCTACAGCTAACATGTACATAAAAATATAACTCATGTATTAGGGGAATGGTGATTTTATTTCTGCCTATGTACCTACTGTCACAAGCATTGCCTGCTTTGCGGAGCAATAAATTTAATACATTAGCGAGTGTATTTTTTTTAATGATTTATTTGTAGATGATTTCAATTTAAAATTAGATTTTCAGGTAACAAGGTAGGCAAACGTGTTTAACAATGCCATGATATAAATTGCTGTAGGTGACAGATCCCTATAAAAATTATAACAGGCAGATGTGCAATGCAAAAAATTATTCATGTGACAGCAATCAGAAAGACAAATTACTTAGAGACGATGTACATGCTCCTCTATAATTGCTTATAAATTATTATGGTTCATGTTAAAATGCATCTAGACTCCCTAGACAACTCGATTTATTTAAAATAAGAGTAATGGGAAATTGCCAGGAAATGTTGAGGAAGAAGATGCAGTACATGCTTTGGGTGATTGCTAACATAAAAGTACAGTAACTTATTGTCAGCCAACTCAACCTGTATTTTCCTTCAAAGTTTTGTACCTTCATTTTCAATTTGCTGTCTGCTCAGGTTGCAGTAGCTTGGGTAGGTAACTGGGCTGCCCTGGGGTTCACTGCTGCTGTGTTTCCCAGCTCAGGGGGACATGAGACCCTGTTCTGCACCCGTGCAGGAGAGAGCACTCCTGAGCACTTTCATGTTCTATGCATTAGGGTTGCATTCAGTCAGCTGGGGTAGAAGTTATGCTAAGAAGATGGGGAAGATTGACAGATAGGTGGGTAAACCACTTTTCCTTAGGAACCTGGGATAAAAATGGAACAGTGTTTTCCATATTTTCTTAGTGCTCCAAATATCTATTAAAAAAAAAAAAATCTGTCTTGGAAGTGTGTAAAGTACATCCTCAATAGACAGGATTTAACTTGAATGAGCTTTCAGTCAGGCACTTACCAGGTGATTGGGGTAGCAGAGAAATGGTGTATATACATTTATTATATAAGTGCCTCTCTAATGCTATTATTTTTCTCACCAACCTGATTATATTACATATTGAGAGCCAGCCCAACAAAAATGACAGCAAACTTTGTTCTGGATAATAGAGTGCTGAACTGTACCTAAGCAGCTCCAGTCATTTGTAATGACAGCTTGGAGAATACTCCAAACGAATCTAACAATGCTCACGCTCCAGTGACTGACAGCACAGCAAGAGGAAAAATTCCAGTTTCCATGTGAGTGCAGGGAGCCTGACCTAGATTTTAGCCTCTATAGCTTCAGAAGAGAAAACATTCTTACCTGTGTATTTAACAAGAAAAAAAGAACAAGGGTAAAAATCGTCTCCTGTTTGATTAGTCTTTCTTCAATAATTAAGATTTAGTCAAGGCGCTCTGTGAGACTTCTCCCCTCCACAGATGTCATCAACACTTTAATGACTGGTTGCTCTATTCCCTGTGTGCTCTTCTCTCTGTAATTACCCCCTCCTGGCCTGCTGCAGGGAGGGCTGTCACAGGGGAGCAGCTGGGGCAGACAGGGCCGTGGGCAGCAGCCTGCCTGCACCTTCCCCCTCCATCCCACTCCCTGTTGGGGTCAGCCTCCTGTGGGCTGCTCAAATTCTATCATTCAGATCCTGTTAATAGGGAAAAAGTCTCTAGTGTAAGTTTCCTTTTCTTTCTTTTCTTCCCTGGAATGCAGGGACTATGCTGGGCTCAGGTTGCTGTGTCTGATGCCTCCACTGCAGCAATGGCCAGCAGAGCACTGGCCATTGTGCTGACCTCTGCGGGCATTTGGAGAGGATTTTTAGCCTCTCTGGTGACCTGGTTGTAAATTGCCTTTCAAATGCCTTTCATCTATTCCACTGTGCCTGCTATACTTAAACAGCTCAAATTCTGAAATTAGAATAGTAGAGAAGTGCACATGAGAAGGGAAAAGAAATTTTCAAATAAAAGTAGGGGACAAGACAGATTGGATGACACTGAGGGCCGGTTACTGTTCATTTGAGCTGTGCTTTGACAAATTGGGGGGCATATGGGAGAAATTTCATTGGAAGCAGGGTATTTTCAGCTTCCAAATTTGGTTTTCCATATTGGGTCAGTTCCTAACTACAGAACTCCTACTAATTGTGACTCTGCTCTGTGAAATTAATGAGAACCTGGCACTGCTGCCCTTGATCCACAAGCTTTCCATGTGTGTCTCATTGTTAGTTATTCTTTGGTGTGGTTTAACTTCGTTGAACCAGCTCAGGTTTGAAAGCGTTGGATGATGTGACAGGATTCTATTGACACAAGAGTGACAGAATTAATTAGATTGGCTGAATTCATTAGATCGGCTGAATTACTTTGGATCTGAATTCCAGTTCTGGACACCCGTATTCATTTCAGCTTATGGCCTTACTTAGACTTCTGTGACTTTGCTAAGTCACAGGTGAGAGGGTAACTTTGAGAATACCTGTGTGTCCTGGAGAGCAAGGGGTGAGCCATCTGGAGAGCCCAGCATTGCCTTGCACATCTCTTGCTGTGAGAAGGCAGCTGTGAGCTCTGCACTGTTCTTAATTGTGAATCACACCAGCCTAAAGAGCAGGACTGAAAAAAAGCACAGAACTTTTCTGAGGAAACTCTGTGTGGAGTACAATGATACCTGCTCAGTGTAAAAGTCCTGTCACCTATATAAAATAATTCATGGTGTCAGAACCAGGTATTTAATGTGAAGGTGGATTGGATGGGGTTGTAGGACTGGGAGAACCAGGTTTTTTCTCCAGCTCTCCTGCAGGTTTCCCATGTCTGTGCAGCAGCGACACAGAGAGAGGTCAATGCGATGGTTCTTGGGGTCCCAGCAAGGGCATGTTCAAGCTGCAAAGTTCAGCTTTGGTCATGGTGAAGGATGTTATAAACCTGGAGAAGATGCACTGAGAACAAATGTTTCAGTACAGGATTTTCAAATTACAATTATCCAAACTTCTCCCATTGTGTGTGGCACTAAGTGTTAGAGGAAGGACGCAGCAGAAGCAGCGAGGAAAAGGAACATCAGAAAATTGCTGCTGGCCTTCCAGTTGATGTCATGAACAGCAGCAGTTAAAAGCAATGAATTTTAATTTAAATCAGTAGGATGTTGTCAGCAAAATGAGAATGAAAATCAAAATTGAAGTTAACTGGAACAGCGTGTACATAAGTTCAGATGAAGGGTTTGTTTTGGGGGCTTTTTTGATGAAGAAAGGAGTCAGCTGGCACAAACAGCTGCTGCTTTTGCACCTGCCTGTGGGGTGAGGGGCAGGAACAGGAAACACCCTGGGGGTAAAGGTGTTCCATGATCTCCTTCACCTGTCAAAACTATCATGAGTAATGTTTTGGGTTATGGGCTTCCCTTCCCTGCTGAGCTTATGTTAGTTTTTCTTTTTCCAAGTTTGTTTTGAAGCAAAATGTTACATGGAAGTTTATATACCAGAAAAGTATCAAAGAAGTCAGTGTCAACAAGTTTAACACATGGTTCATGTATCACTTAAATCTGATTTACTGTGATGGGAAAATGAAAACCTTCCACTTGTCATAGTTACTTTTGAATGATTAAAGGGAAACGTGAAAACTTGGTAGACATAGGCTAGGCAAAGGCTGTAAAAATCACTGAAAGTAGGATCAGACCTGATATTCCATCTACAGAAATTTTTGCTAACTATCTTTGTTTAGGAATTAAAAAATCACTTGATGACAGAATGCAGTTGTCAATGTGTATGAAATGAAAAGTGTATGAGGATATCCAACATTTATAGTCTGAGAATTGATACTGTAAGTGCAGAAGAGGCAACTTGAGAGTTACCTGGTTGAATTTGAGGTGCAGCTCTAAGGGTAAAGATGTTCCATTTATTTGTAGCTTAATATGATCAATAAATTCTAAAACTTACATATTTAATCAAGTCTATTATCTTTAGGTATTGTGTTTGCCTTTTGATGATCTGCCTATGAAATCTTTTTGATTTTATTCTTGGCTGATTTTCATGCCTGTAGGTTTTCTAGCAATGAAAAAGATTGAATTAAAAGGTCTCTGATATGTGATGTGTTGGTATGTGTGCATGTGCTAGGACTGTATTGTAACTAAGATAACAGCATGGGAGAAAAAATTGTAGGGAGAAATGATCTTTTTTTAAACTGTCTGATGTATGTTAATTTTAAAGTGAAGTATCAAGAAAACTGTTTCAAAAGTTTTTGCTGAACAGAACATCAAAAGAGGTCCTTTTTTATTTGTACAATTCCTGTATTAAGTTTGATTGCATAGACAGCATGTTGTAATTGCATCCTGTTGTGTATAAAATAGACCTCTACAGTTTGAGTAGGCTGTAGGGAAAAAAACCAACTATGTGGAACTGCCTTGAAAAGAAAATTATAAATGTCACATCTGTTATTTGGGGATTTTTTTTTGCATAATATAATTAACAGGGGTGGATGGAAAAGCTTTAAGGGATAAGATTGGCATCAGATGCCAATGCACATTTTCCTTCAACAAGAAATTGGAGAATTCAAAACTGGTTTACAGAGGCAAGTAGTTAAGGTGCAAAGCATTTGTTTTATTTAATAAAGAATTAGTGTTTTGGGGATGAAAGTAATGATATTCTGAAGAAGTGGAATTAAGCAAACTCAGTGTGCTCTGTTTATTGCCTGCACATTCACAGTTACATGTAATTAAAAAAGGTGTATGAAACCCCTTAGCTGCCAATAACTGCTTTAGGTTTTTCATATTATCCTGAAACAATTCAACACATGCCAAAAACCTTTTCTCTTAATGTACTGTATTGTATTGCCCAAGCTGCCTGTCACTATATTGAAAAATGTATCTGTGTCTAATATTTCTTTATTATTGTTTTGCTTTCAGTTGATGGTTGCATTGACTGGTCAGTGGATCTCAAGACATACATGGCTTTGGCAGGTGAACCAGTCCGAGTGAAATGTGCCCTTTTCTACAGCTATATCAGAACTAATTATAGCATGGCCCAAAGCACAGGTCTTAGGCTTATGTGGTACAAAAACAAAGGAGATTTAGAAGAACCCATTATATTTTCTGAAGTTAGGATGAGCAAGGATGAAGATTCCATATGGTTTCACTCGGTTGAGCTGCAAGACAGTGGTTTCTACACATGTGTTCTAAGGTGAGTATTGTGTTAAAGTCTAAATAAGAATGTGGGGGTTATTGGTTAATAATGTATGGAGTATTAGATATTGGCTAAAAAAATCATTTTAGCTATTAGAATTTGGACATTTATTCAGTTAATACATATGAATCTTTTTTATTCTCATAATGATATATGTCACATAATGCTTTGTCTCAAAATTAGCTTCCCTAGTAATTATAATTACCTCATCCAGTAGTTATAATTAATGTGCTTTCACTTAATTACTTTTTTTTTTAAGTACAACATTCGCAAATTTTCAATTTTCTGTAAACCTTCAGAACCTGATACTTCTTAAATCATGAATAATTTTGTTTAAGTACTGTTCTATTTTGAATCCTCTGAGTTATTAGAGAGTTAGTTTGAATTATTCTGATGGGATCAGGCCATGGGGAGTTACAGTTCTGTCTAGTCTTGAAGAAATGTTTATTTTAACATACAATTATGATTTATCATACATTCAAGCAGACCTCATTTGATAAGGCACCAAAATGCATTTCTCAGAAGTATCTTGGAACTGTTGGATGATCCTTAAATTAAACATGTGCTAGAGCTCGTGATTTCCATCATGTAGATGTTGATGTCATCTCTGTGCCTAAAATGAGAAGATAAAAAAAAGGGAGGACTTTTAAAGAATGTATGAATAAATATTCCTTAAATGATCCAGTTTTGAATCAAAAGTAGTTTACAGATACTTTGTACAATTTGGTTTTGAACTATTCAGTTTCAGATAATAAGTTTGCTTCATTCTTTTCTGCTGTTCCATACTGAAATTGGACAAATTTCATGAATTAAATAACAAGTATTGCAGTGAATCATGGCACTGTTCACAACCCAGAATTTTCTCTCTGTCCATCTCTGCTGAGTCTTGCTGCCTCAGCTGCCTTCAGACCATTTTGATCCTGAGGAATGCTACTGAAATCAAAGATTGTGCCCTGGATTGTGGTGGTTTGTACTGGGCACCAATGTCCAGTTTAAATATTGGATATATCTGCCAAACTCAGCAGCTGGATTGTGTTGCAGCCTTTGGAGTTATTCTTTTAGCAGCTCCTCTCTCAGAGGTTGGGTGTGATGTGAAGTCCCTGATTTTGAAATGTTACAGGAAGATGGTGATTTATATGTTTCAAGGGAGCTGTGCTTTTTTCATAAGAAGTCATTGTTGTGATAATCAAGTTACTAGTTTAATACTCTGAAACATTTTAATGCAAATTCTTTGTGAAAAATAAAGAATTGATCTTGGATCAAATTCTGGGGCATGCTTTTTTCCGGGAAATTTCAAAACTCAGCTCATTTACATGACAAAGTAGTTTTGGTAACAAATGGGCAAGTTCTTGAATAATTCATGGCTTCTTCTCATTTTCAGCTAAAAACTATATGACATGCTTATTGGAAGGCATTACACAGCAACAAGATCTTTCTTGTCAGTTATGCAGTTTCCTTGCTTTGACTAGATCTTTCTTATATAATTACAGATATTTTTGCCTTTTTCAGATTTATGTCAGAGTGCAGAATAATATGTGTAGTGGTTATAGATAAAAGACTGTATTTCTTCCTTTACTGAATTAATTTTTTCTTCCAAAAGCGTGGCAATGTATCCTTGCTGTTATTGTTTATGAAACCATAGGAGGCTTAAAATAGCTGAGGATGTAGCAATAGTAATTGATTTTAATTTCATTAAAATTGAGCTAGATGTAATGTTCTGAAATGTGATCACACTTCTGTGGGAGACTATCCACGCCATTAACTGTGTAATTTCAGCTTTATTAATCCATTTTTTTGAGGGGGATAAGCAGATGTTTGTGTTTTAGTCATTAACCAGGATCACCTGCTTTATGAGAGTTAAGAGGTCACAAATGAAAGCAGTAATTTTAGAATGTGATTTTATTTTCTAGAAGCATTAACAATCTATGTTACAAATGCCATCTTTTGTAGACTAAATTAGCAGAGACTGGTAGATAGAACTTGATGCAGTGGAAATGGAGAGATAACTGTCTCCATCAATGTGCAACACTGGGTTTAGGGTTGCATGTGTAGCTGAGTCTTTTGGTTTGGTAGCTGAAATAAAAAAATTGGGGAGGAAAATGCTTTTGATTCAAGATAAATTTAAATTTAAATTCTCAACAAAGAATTTTTCATTCTGTTTCTTTTAAAGAAAATCAGAAGCAATTTAATTCTAAGTTGATGTCCTTCTAGCCACTCACCAGGGGTGTGGGAAGCCCTGGTGCAAGTCCCTGGGCTGTCTGAAATGTGAAATCCCACATTTGCATGTCCCAGTGGTGGCCAGTTCCACCACTTCAACTCTCTTGCCTTGGAATTGTTCTGTTATTTATGCTTGTCTTTGCAAAAAGGTGCAGGGGGGTGAGATGCTTAGATGTGGTGCTAAGGCCAAGTGGGATGAGGAGCCCTGATCCCAGAAGTTCATGGATTGAAAGGAAGGACTCAGTCTTGATCTGGGAAGGCAATAGCGAGAGCTTTAATTTACTCTCCCCCAATTTGTTACTTTTTTCCCAGTCAACACAAGATGACAGATAAGATAACTGTATGGGGAAAATGTCAACTGTACTTTTCACTGAATTTCTCATTTATTGGAGTGTCTCTTCTCGATTCTAAAAAAAAAAAAAAAAANTTCAAGAAGCTGCATTTTCTGCTTTCTCACGTGTGCTTGTAGGATCAAGGCATGACTATCAGTGAAGCAGTGTGAAGGAATTTTTCAGAAGCCTCTTGAAGAGGGTGGGTATGAGCAGGTGAAGGATAGGCTGCTATGACAGTGATTTGAAGATGGGTAAAAATTAAATGTGTCAGTGATTTTTTTCTTATATAGAACTGTCATTTCAATAATCATAATGTCTGTTTTGTAAAAGAACCTGTAATACTGCATAAAATTAAGGAGTATTAGATCAGCCCTTATAAATGAGGTGGCTTCTTTGGTCTGAAGAGATTTAATATCATAATTTAAATGTTGCCTCTCCTTTATTAACCAATTAAACATTATTCCATAGACAGGTGTGGGGGTGTGTGTATAATAGGAGGAACTTACTGTTGCATTAAAACCTACTTCTCCCTTCTCACAATGCATTTTGTCATTGAGCTCACACTCAGAAGCAAACTGAAGTGTGATATTTTTCTCCAGTGTTAAGCATATGGAAAGGTCCTGATTCTGCAAGGACTTTTAAAAGAGTGCAGAGTTGAGCTGTGTTAGCTCAGCCATGTGAATTCCATGGATCTTTGTACTTGGATGCCTTTTCTGTGTCAAATCAGACATATTGCTGCTGCATCCAAAAGGGATCCTAAGTAATGAATAGCTGTGTTTCATTGCAGTTCCCAGGTAAATTCTGTGACATTTTTGTCTTGACTTTACTGCCCAGTGTGGAAGTGCTGTGTTCTGGAAGTCTCCTTCCAGTACATACCCTGGATATGCCATTAATCTTCCTGCACCCAGCAATGCTACTTTCAGATAAAACTGTTGGCATTTCTGTTATGGAGGTTTGTTGTTCTGGGATTTTCACATCAGCACTCTGGATTGCAGCTTCTTCACTGAAGAATTCAGAGATAAGCTTCAAAATGATGAAGCATCAAAACCAAACATGGAAATTACACTCAGCCTAAATGTATAGAGTGGCCCTAAAGTTCTGAGTATGTAGGACAGTCTTTTGCCAGATCATGATCTGCTTTTGTTTTCTGAACAAATACATCTGTTTTTCTGTGTTAAAATCCCGTTTTTTAAAGACAGAACAAGAACTGGGCCAACTTAGATCATCTTCACCTCGTGAAAGAAAAGAAGATGAGCTGGGGAAGAAATCTCAGCAAGATTTAGCCTAAATTTGCCCTCATCTAAGGACTGCTCATGGAAACTTTTTTTCTAACTAGGTTCAGCTCCAAAACAAACTGTAGTCAGCATTTAAAGAATCAAACTAGTAAGAGTAAAAACATAACTACGTATGTACTGTTCATTAATTGTTGGTGAAATAAAATAACTTGATTCCCATAACATGAATCAGAAGGGCAAAAAATCTGAGCCTCAAGAGGATGCAGGGAAGCAAGAGGTGACGATTTTTGGCCACCAAACCGGGTAATGAAGCTAAGCCTTGATTTTTTACAGGATTCAGAATTACAAAGGAGTGAGATCCTTGAATGCCAATAAGCTTGCAGATCTCTAATACCAGCATTTGATGCCACAGAACTGTTGACAAATCAAGTTAGGAAATTTGTGTACCCTTTTTCCCTTGCTGTATCCCTGTGCGCACAGTTGTTAATGGAGAGCAGCATTGCTATGGACATGCACAGAGGAATTGAGCCTTTGCTGAGGCATGGGTGAGCTATTGAGGTACCATTTTCTGAGCAATAATAAAATAGAATGATAGTAGATTTCAAGCCTTCTGGCTTCTGAATGTCTGTGGAGTGCATGACCAGCAAATCAAAATCAGATTAAGACAGCCTGGAGGGGCTGGCAGTAAAATCTGCAGCACAACCTGTGTGCTCTCACTTCAGAGGATGTTAGGCAGGGCTTAGGGGCTTGCTGCCAGTGCCTCCCTGGACTGCAGAATGCACCCATCAGCCCAGGAAAAGCTGCACGCCTTCTCTTTGTGCTGAAAGTCTGACTTCTGAGCTCCATGAAAAAAAGAGGTGTTTTGGATCCAAACAGAAACATTGGACTAAGTCATAAGGTAAACATGTGTAGGGGTAAGGTCACTTTCTCTGCAGCCATCTCTTGATTTTGTATCTCAAATCCTGTTGGATGCAGTGTGGTAATTCCAGTTTAGCTGTAGTCTTCCATATCTGACAAGTCCTTTTTTCCCTCATAGACTTACCCTGGAAAGATCTAAAGATGATGTTTTCCTGTGGGCTAGTGTCTAATCATTGGATATCCAAGAGGAGCACATCTAAGTAGCTGATGGATTACATACCTCATAGTTACCTCTCAGCCTTGGACACTGGTGTGTGATCAGCTGTCCTGTACAATCCCAGGCGTCTCTGTAGAAGCAGCATCTCACATTTGGAGCAAGTGGATTCAGCATGGCACAGGCTTTCTAACATTAAATGCCACACATTAAAAATGGGTGACATTTCCTACAATAAAATTGACTGATTCTGTATAAACAAATTATCTTTGAGATAAAATATTCAATTCTTGAATTCAGTGCTACAGCAGATACATTATAAAGTCAGTATGATTCATGATAAAATAAATTTTTTTGAGGTTTTATCACTGAGATATAATGTTTTGGCATTATCAAAATGCAGGGGAAAGTGGAATCAGAATGCTTCTACATTTGTATCTAAAATTGTGTAGAAACTGATGGTGCTCCTGCAAATCATTTTGATGACATTGTCTTTATTGAGAGAAATCCGTTCCATCTATTCTTTGCAGAAAAACAAAGATTTGTTTCTCTTCCCTGGTGATATGTATATTTCTGCACACTCACCCTCCTCCTCTAAAGCTTTAAAAGAGAAATTATTCATCCTCTGTCGCTCTGAAAAACAATGTTTACTGTTGATGAGAAGCTGCAAGAACAGTCAGGGCTTCAAGCAGAAATATCCATGTTGCTTTGTGGTTGGAGGGCATCCAGTGGCTTCCCTGTTGCAGCGGCATGGACAAGAATGAGAACATTGTGTATCCTTCAGTTTTCCTAACAGTGAAGTCCCAGATTTAGATCCTTTTAAAAGGACTGACTTTACTTTGTAGCCTCTACAGGTTGTCATAACACAGCTCCCTGTGCTGCAGCGCCTCAGTAATGTTTTAGCTCATGTCGCTGGTTGCTCCTGAAGTGCCTTCCCTGGTGGGCTTCAAACCTTGCCTAGAGCAGAGGAAGGATGCAGAGTGGAGGGACTGATTCCTCATGCAATCAGACTTTGCCTCCAGGAGAGCTGCTGCTGAGATGTTTCAGCCCTCCCCAGCCATCTCCACTCTAACGTGTCAGGGAATTTTCATTTCCCTCCACATAAGAGTGACAGTGTGCTCACACTGGTATCATTCCTGTTGGAATTCCCACAAAGCCAGCTGTAACTACAACATGTCAGTAGAAAACGTCTGTGTCCTGTGAGTGGACAGACAAATGGAAGGTTTCCTGAGGAAATCCATCATGCCCTAAGTACAAGATGACAGAACTGCAGGGAGTTAAACTGATATTTGGTAAGTGGTTCTGGAGGAAAATTTCTTCTTTTCTGGCCACCACTTTCAGGGAAGGCACAGCCAGGACTCAGCTGCAGGACTTGAACAGTCCACATTGCAAAAGACATTCACTTCATGACTCTTTCATTCCTTGTATACCCTGGGAGACAATAACTGATCCACTGGTTTTCCTGCTCAATTGCCCGTGTACAAACAGAGCAGGACCTGCCTTTCAACATTGCATCTGCAAAATAGGACTGATGTGCAGAATGCAGGATGTGCTCCACAGGTTTTATTCCCCCAGGCAATGCAATCATTGAAGTTTAGCAATGCAGACAAGTCTGATGGGTGTCTTGAATGCAACTTTTATTTTGAGTGCTAGGTGTCTAATAATAAAAAACACCAAAACATAGAGGAGTAGATACACTAAACACACATGGTGTGTGTTTTGGAAGAAATAAAGGAGAAAGCATTCAGTCCTCTCAGAAACAGGGTATTGCAATTGCAAAATTATTGAAAGGGGATTTCTTAATACTGTCCTGGGAGCAGTTGTTCCTGTGACTCAGATTTATGTCGTTTGTAATGGGTCTTTTCAGTAAGACAATGTGATTTTACATTAATATCCAAGTTCTAATAGAAAAGTATTAGGAAATTAATGAAAAGGGCTTAGTCTTTTGCAGTAGCAAACTTTAAAGCAATTTGCTGCCTTGTAATTCTTAAGGACAAGGGAGGAATTTTCCCCCAGAGCAAACCCAGCCAATTACAGGATTTCTTTTGCTGGAACTGGGTGTCTGAAGGTGACAAAGACCACCTAGTTCATGAACATAGGTGTGATATGCTGCAATAACTTGGTGTTCTTTTTGCTTCTGCATTTTTCTGTGTTCTGTATTGTATTTTCATATATCCAATTCTAACATTTAATGACTAACATCAGTGAAAAGTTTAAAAAAAAAAACCCAAACCCAAAGGACACCGTTTGCCTTGGTAATTCAACTTAATGTTGGGAGATTTTTCTCTTTGTGCCTGGGTCATCCCTGATGGAATGACTGACTGGTGATTTGCTTTTCAGTTGCATCTGTCACAATGCAGAGGTCACTGGGACCAGTGCATGTGTGTGTGAAGGCAACCAGAAAAGAAATAGCTCCTCCTTACCCTAATCATATATGAATCAGCTGCCTGTCACTTATTCTTTTTCTCTCTTAAGACACACTTAAAAAACATAATATCAGAGATTAACCATAGCCACAAATTTTCAAATCATGGCCTTGCTGTTACTGGCTGTATCGCTGGCTATAGTGGGCTCATCCTGACATTTTTATGTCACATTTCCTTCTTAAGATGATGTCCAAATTAAATTTAAACTTGGAGCTAAGCTTTGGTGGGAGAGACCCAACTGTGAGGTGCTCTACCCAACTGCCATATCCAAACATCTTTTCTTCTTCATCCCAGGATCAAGTACAAAAGTTCTCTACAGGTGACTAAACTTAGAGTAAGGAGTACAGGTCTAGCTTTTAAGAGAGCTAGATTGTTGACAGGTGACTTGGGTGACTTGAGGAGACAGTCTTGGATATCTGTTTTTCAAGCTGTCATTAATGTGAGCCTTTTAAAATTACCTTTGAATGACTTTGCTCAGAAGATTTTTTCTTTTGAATAGAGAGGGTATAGCCTTTTTTCACTGTAAAACATGGCCGTCTGGGACACCCAGTATGTTTTAGTCAAGGTCAAACTCCCTTGTTTCTAGTGAGTCTTATGTAGAGATTGGATCTTAGGAGAAAAGAAGTGCATAAAGAATAAAAATTCTTGGTGAGTGATGGGTTAGTTCCACACAGATAATTTTTCTGCTTGAAGGGAGTGGGACCTTGAATGGTATCTCTGTCTGGATTTACCACCTCTTCCTCAGTTGGAAGATACATATAATAACATAATATAAGATAATATAAGAGCACTGGATTTGTAACATTACACCGGTTTAGCACTTAATTTCTGAGATCATACTTTCCATGGTGTTATTTTCTTTTACTAAGAGGAATCTTGAAAGCATGTCAGATGCTCAAGGAATGGTAACATAGAATTAGGATTTCTCCTTTTCAGGCATGGGAGTTGGTATTAGAATAACAGTTGTAACAGCAACAAGAAAGCAAAATACAGGACAGGAGGGTTTGGAGCAAGGCCAGGTACCACACAGAAGCCACAGAATCACTGCACCTCTTGGCCTTTGGTTCAGGGAGCAACTACAGCACTGTCAGCTTGTTTCTCTTTGGGTGTTGCTCTCTTGCTTTTTGCTCTATTTTTATAAGAATTAAAAATTAAAAAAAAAAACTTCCAGAGTCTGTGATTTGTAACCTCTGCCTGTCACACCATGGGTGGGAAATTGATCTTTACCAAACAATGACCCCAAATATGTAGGAGTGAGTGGGAGTCATTGAGAAATGAGTTAACACTTGATTGAAACCTTGGAAGAGTGAGTAATAATCTTTGTTTTTAAGATGTTACATTTATGTGATCTGAAGAAAAACCAATGATGATTAACAACTCATTTTTCTTTAAGCAGACGATCAAACCATGACCTTGGTAAGCATTGTGTGAACTGTAAAATTTGGACAGGAATAAATTTACTAAACTCTCATGAAGTGAGAGGAAAACAATCAAATGCTTGATTAAGTCTAAGAGCTGATAAAACAGCACATTTATACAGCAGCCAGTAGCGGGTTTGGTTGTGCATTAATGCTTGAGATGAACAAAGATGGTTGGTGGTGTAGTTACTTGTTGGAGGTTAGGATTTTTCTTTTTGTTTTTCCTTCATTCTTTCAGGGAATTTTGTCCCATTTGTTGCCTAAGAGATGATCACAAGTGGTAATTAAGAGACCAAAGAAGTGACTAAGGTGGAGGGAAGGTGCTGCTGGCTACTCTCTCACCTGCGGGTTTCTCTTTGGGAGGGCAGAGATACCACGAGGTGCTGGCTGGGGGTGAGGGGCTGGGCTCAGCTCCTCTGTCTCTCTTGCTCTCACTCTGCTGCTACCAGGGGGAGAAATCCGTGCTGCTGTCTTTGGCAGACACCCGTCTTTCAAACCAAGACACTGCTGTTGTTGCTCTAACTCAATATGAGCAAATATGAATGTACAGTGTGATCTATCCAGTCCTGCAGCCAGTGAGCCAATAAAAATGTCATTAACACAGGCAGAGTGTTCAGGGACATGGAGACAGATCTAAGCCTGAGGTGTGCTGAGGTGAGCCCTGCTTTTATAAATACGCTTCCCAGCTTTTGGATCTACTGCTAAGTCTTAGAATGTAATAAAAACCCAGTACAATGAAAAATAAATCTGTAAGGGGAAAGAACCTAGTCTGAATCCTCTTGTATAAATTGCAATTCAAAATTAGGTAGAGTTTTTCAATCTAGTAGATATGAAATATTCATCCCCATTTCTGCCTTCTTCCTAAGAAAATCAATAAATGGGGGTGGCTGGGGGAGATTCTGAGCATACTAGAGACAAAATTTTTTTACTTGACTCTTTTAACAAACCACCCTCTCTTAGCAGAAACACAAATTTAAAAAAAAAAAAGTTTTTTTCCAAAGTTGTGCATATTTACTCTAATTTGAATTCAGCCTTAGAACTGATTAATTGTCTTGAATCCAAAACAAGATGAAAAATAATATAGGGACTGACACTCCAATTTCAAATGTCCTTATCCATTTCTTTATATCCTCCCTTTTTCCCTTTTGTCCTTGCTTCGAACTCCAGCCAAACACAGTTTTGCTTGCTTTTGTTTTGAGACTTGTTAAACTCCCTTGGTTCTCCATCTGCTTTTCTATTGGGTTCGAAGCTGGCTTCAGTTTGTGGTTCAGAGCCAGCTCCAGGTGGCCTGGGGATTACAGATGCCTTGCCACCAGAACAAAGGAAACTACTTTGTGAACTCTGGCAAAGCTAAGCCCTTCTTCCTATTTCCAGTTAAGAGAGTACACCCAGTGTGTAGCTATTCCCTTGAAATAGAGAATTACAGATCTTAGTTTCAGTGTGAAAATATAAGACAGTTTTTATTCTTTACACTGCTGAGTGGTTCTTCCTTTTCTTCCCTCTTCCTGTTCCCCATATGACCATTACTACTTCTTATAAAATTAGAACCTGCTGGAAATCAACTCCTGTGGAAAATGAATAGTTTTGGAAGCATTTCAGAAAAGACAAATTATCGTAAGACCCACTTCCATACCCGTGGGTTCATTTCCTTTACATGTAGATGGAAAATGTTGCCTGACAGATTCATGTGGGTTTCAACATTTTTTGTTTAAATTCAACTCTTCTTACCTAGCCTCACAGTACTAAGATCACCACTGGAAGCCCTCCAACATCTTCCTCATCCACCTGGAAGCTGCTTGCTTTTCATTCCTTTTGGCCACTGGTTCTGACAGCAAAGCCCAGGTTACCTGTAGCTTTGCTGTTGTTGTCTGTTTTTCTTCTTGTGTCTGGATTTCCTCATTAAAAATGGCCATACAGCCTTTCCTGCCAGCCAGAGACTGCTGAGAGCACTGACCTCTCCCACCAAGCTCATGACCAAGTACTGAAAACAAGAGTGGATCCTCCTTTTAATAATTCATAGGCCATCTGTTTAGCTTCTGAAAGAAGAAAAGGAAAAACGTGGGGTTTGTGCTCGTTTATCTCCATACCTCTGCCAACAATAAAAAAAAGGAAAAATACCCTTTCCATAAGCAACTTAAATACAGCTCATGAAGGAGAACACTTGTGGACACAGGGGTCCTGAAAACAATTGAGAAGAAAGAACTGGATGCCTTCCCTCTACAGCAGCTCTGTGGGCTTCCTGGGACAAATCTTTAGGTGAGCTCCCATCAGTGCCCTGCGTGGCCAGGACCACGTTGTTCCTGTCTGTTTGCCAGGTGGTAAAAACAAAGTTGTACTAATCCTCTTTGTGATCCCGCTCCTAAATTCTCCCTCAAGCTGTCAACTTTAGAGAGCCCCTTTATGCCTCCAGAACCCACAAGGCAGGGAAGATACCAAGAAAAAATCAGCACAGATGCATCAACTGCTCAGGGAACTGAGAGATGAAATCTAAGACCCCAGCCTTGGGGAGCAGCTTGCCCAGCACAGTGAGGAACAGCTCACAACTTCAGCAGACTTCAGGTCCTAGACTTCTCCTTCAAAACTGAGAAAAACAGCAAATCTGATCAAACTATTGATTCCTTTTACATGTGACTTGTAATATCACTGTTTTCTAGAGATGACTAGATTAAAGGAAGACTCCTGCTTCAGTCACTGACATTCCTACAGAAACTGCCCTTTTCTGGATTACCAGTAGTAGCAGTAATGTGAGTGGTTGGTGAAGGATCCATGAAGCTTTCAAGTCTATTGCTTTTGGCTTAGTGAGGGCTTTCTTCCTCATGAGCCTGAATAGATTTATTGTCTTGGTCATGGAGTGTGAACAAAAGTGATAGTACTCTCCAGGCACTTAGTTTCCTCAATTCTACTCAGTTCTAATTGTAACTAATGAAAAGCCTACTGCATTTTTAGGTTGTGGTTCCTGGAAGCATTTTAAATAGAAGTAGCCTCCAGCACTGTTCAAAATGCAATCTAAATAATGCAAGATTGTTAGGAGAAAATACAGCACTATTAAATAACACCAAGTAATGGACAACTATTCAAAGACATCATTTTTTATTACCCTGGATCATTATTACTGAGCACATGTGACCTTACTTGCACTCAGTAATACTTATAGTCATTCAGGAAAGCTAAATAATCATTACTGATTAATTACTATTGATTATACTGAGTGGTTGTATCCATATTTTGTAGATTTTCAGTGCTGTAAAACTCTCAAATATGTTTTGTTTTCTTCCTACAGGAAGGGTAACCCTTTCAAAAGCTAGTTTAGGAGAAAGTTGACTTATTTTCCCTAAATTATATAAGCCTACCCCAAATAATGGATTTTTTTACAGTCTGGAGAATTTTTTTTCAGGTAAAAGAATATGTTTTGTACAATTTATGAGAATGAGACTTTATGGACTCTCAACTGAAACACATCATGTCAGTGTGCAAAGTGAGCCTTTTCACTTAGAGGTGAGGGAATGGACAAAATATCCACTGTTTTTTTACACAAATGTACAGGTGGCATTTTGAGGAGAAGTGAGTAGGAAGGACGAAGTCTGTGGTTTTGCTGAATGCATAACACTAATGATGCTGAAAATGGGATGTTTCTGAAGATTGCCTCCTCATTTGCCTTGCAAATGGCTCTGTCTGCCAATACCTGCTCGTGCTGCTCCTTTGACAAGAACTCATTTACAGTGTTTTGCCAGCACTTGTTTAGCTTGATCTTCAAGCTCTGGTGAAGTGTCCCTGTAGACCTTTTTATTTTCTTCCCAACTACAGGCTCACTTGACAGAAGGAAATGTAAGAGAAGATTTGTCGTGGAGCGTATTGGACTTTTTTTTTCATAAAAAACACTGTCCTGGGACTAGTTGGTGGGAGTGAGCAGCCAGCATCTTTAGTGTCAGGGTGTGACTGATGGATCACTTTCAGGTGCACAGGGAACTCTCTGGTCTTAGCTAAACCATTTTGGGCAGAGCTGTGATAAAGGAGGCAGTGACAAAGCCAAGATACTTCCCACAAGAGCCCTCCACAGCTCCCTTCAATGGGAGTAACCACCCAGCATGACTGGTTTGCTCCTGGCTTTCTTGATCGGGGCACAATCAATTAGAGTGACAGAATGAAACACAATGAGAGGAAAAGCCCTGATATATTGTGGATTTTTCTCCATGGCACAGGTGAGAGGGAGCTCAGAGTGCCAATGCCCCACAGTAAATCAGAGTATGTGGCTGATAGCCCTGTTAAAGCTGCAAGGCTGAAGGAATTTAATCCTGTTTTCATGATCATGTGGAATGGGAGCAGAGCTTCTTGTGTTTATTCTGCCCTAATATTAAGAATAGCTCTCAGGATGCTTGGGGTTCTTTGGTACCTCAGACCCCAGCAGTCACTGCCCTGTGGCCAGAGAGGGGTCCTGGAGATGTGATTTTTGTGACAGTACTTGCAGCCATGGACAGTCCATGCTGAAGCAGGGGAACACATTCAGTGGAAGAGGTGATGGGGAAATGCTATGGACAGACCACAACCCCCCAACCCCACCCCTGCACCACTTGGGGAGGGAAAGGTAGAGGAGGCAAAGGAAGATGTGAGTGGAATGTGTTTTAGCTTTTTCATGTTTCTCACCATCAAACCTATTATAATTTGCAAGTAATTAAAATATTTCTTTTCCAAGTGAGGTCCATTTTTCCTGTAACAGTAATGGGTGAGTGGCCTCCTTATCTTTTTCTTGACCTATTAGCTTTTCTGTTTTATTTTCTTCTTCTCATCCCATTGAGGGGAGTGAACGCTGGCAGCTGGTCCAGGTCGACCCACCACAGTATCATGTGCTGTAGAATTTTGTTCCTTCTCAGGGAGAAATCCTTCATGTGTGATGTGCTTTAACATCCAGCATAACCCTTCTTCTTAAACATATAGCACTGCACACTGGAGTGAAGTCTCCTGAAGGTGGGAGAGAGCAAGGGTGAGGATAAGTGTGGGAGGGCTACAGAGGAAATGGGACAGTGTGTCCTGACCAACATTTGAGGTGCCAACAGGTTCCTGTGTTCATAGGCTTGCAAGCTCAAAAGGGCTGCTGTGCTGGGTTGGATCACTTGTCAACAATATTTCTTCAAGGTTCTTCATAGTCTTCACAGTCAGTCAGAAGTGATCCTTTATGTTTCCTAGTAATTCCTCTGTGCTGGAAATGCACAGCGTGGCTGTCACTATCTGAATGTGTCACTCAAAGTGTTTGTGAAAATGGGAGCTTAACAAAGAAACTTACAGTGCTGAAATAAACATTGTGAAAAGAAGGCAGGAGAAATGAAACCATCTTCCTGTCCCTGCAGAAACTCAACCTATTGCATGAAGGTGTCCATGTCCTTGACGGTGGCTGAAAATGAATCTGGGCTTTGCTACAACAGCAAGATCAGATATCTGGAAAAATCAGAAGTCACTAAGAGAAAGACAATCTCCTGTCCTGATATTGAGGATTACAAAACAGCCGGTCAAGAGCCAGATGTGGTGTGGTACAAGGTAACTATTGCTGTGTTATTGTTGTCGTGCTGAAACTGTTCAAAACTTTCATTGTTTTCAGTCTGAGGGCTAGAGCTGACTTTTCTCTGAGGTATCAGTGGTTTGTGAGTGGTCTGGAGGGTGTTCTCCCAGTGTGATAGTTTTGCAGGTAAAACTGCCCATCTGTCACTGTCCAGAAATCAGTATCAACAAGGATGTTCTGTGAGAGAGCTCACGAGACTTCTCTGCCAGCAGTACCACATTCCCAAACCACAGTGCCTCTGTACCAGTTTGTAGCTGGGTGCGGTGTCTCCCTGCATGATACTGGAATAGAGAAAAGGGAGGTGCCTGCAGCAGAGCCAAAGGTGTATCAGCACTGCCAGCTTCAGTTGTGCTGCCCAATTAATTTTTATGGAGTCTGTCAGGTAATTTCACCAAGACTTGTAAATTTTTTATCAAAGTCTCCTGCAGTCTGCACAGAGGTTTGCTGAGGTTCACTGAGTAACTGTTGTGAAGTCAGTTAATTTTAACTGAGATCAGTTAGATACTTTTACTACTTGCTAGGTAACTCATCTGCCTGCACCTTCTCCAAGGCCTGTCAGGTATCATACACCACTTTCATCAGCAGATGTACTGGTGATGGGTTTCTGTAGCTCCCCAAGAAAGCAGGAAAAGGAATAAAATGTGGGTTGGCTGGCAAACATCCAGTAATGAGACCACAGCAAGGTCTGGCAAATTTTGCCTATTGTCTGGACTTGGGACAAAGTCTGATATTTGGAAAGCCCTCAGATATTAGTTGAGGGCTAATACTTTCAATTAATGATGCAAGAAACAGTAGAGAAGAATAAAGAGTTGAGAGTTAGAAGGAACCAGAAATAGTTGGGCAAGAGGAACAAGTTCAGTGGGATCTGTGGAAAAAAGAGTTTGGATTGTAGGAGTTTAGGATAAGCTTGGTTCAGGTACAGAAAAAAAACATACAAACTAGTTAAAACCTAAATTTGGAGTGCATGATTTGCCAAGTTTATTAACATTCTTTAAAGACAATTATATTGTATGAAATAAGGAATATGGGCAGACTAGCAGATTTTTTTCTCCTTAGCAGGTTGCAGCTGAAAAGAGCAGTTATAAAAGTTGTCATTTATTTGTTTTTTTACAGAAATCTCACTTACTATATCTTATAGTAACAAAATGTGTGCCATAACCCACTGTTATGTGAACAAAGTTTTTCTTTCAGAAGTTGAAGCTCTTTCTCTCAGCATATGGCTTGGTATTTTCTGTACTGTTCATATGTCAAATATATATATTTAGTTAATCATGGAATATCCTGTGTTGGAAGGGGCTTACAGAACCATTGATTCCAATTCCTGGCTCTGCACATGAAGTCTGAAAGAGGAGCAAGGAGGATACTGAAGAGGGGCTGATTCTTGCCCTCTCTGCCTTGGTATTACTGAACACCAGATGACTGAAGATCTCAATTTTTTGCAAAAACACACTGAAAGATAGTCTGGCAGAAAGGATCTTCAACTGTCATGAATCAGAAATGAGTCTAAAGGAGATGCGTGTGCAGCCCCACACCAGGGGTATTTTGTACTGCTCAAGACAGGGAGTGGCAGGGTCTGTTCCATAGTGCCACCCATGTTGTCTGGGTGTCACACACATGTTGTGTGACATCAGGCTGGAGTGTGACAGCTGACTGACAAATCGCCACTGAGGTGAAACTGAGCAGAATTGATGTCACTGGATGATAACAGTGAGACAATCAAAGTCGACAACCTTTAGTCTGGCTTGAGGGTGAAAAGAGACATGAGTGAGATAACCTACTACATACACCTTCTTATCTATAATTAACAATAATGAGGTTTCAGTTTGGCTCTCAGAGAAACATCTGTGTTGCCTGCACCTGAGTCAGGAAGCTCAGCCGTGTGCGGTCGCAGTGTTTGTGTCACACTGAAGGTGTTTGTGTCACCTTATCCCTTGAAGCTCATTCCTGAACAAGAGTTGTGCATATTCTAGAGACTGTTATGTTACTGTTAATAAAAGTCTCCATATTCAAAAGGGCAGAAGTCAAACTTCTAGTAAATATATGGATTTCAAAATAATTTGGTGAACTTTGGTAATTTGTTTACTGTGGTAACCCCTACATACTGCAGTCTGGGACTTAAGAGCATGCTGTGGGAGGCATTGTGTGTACCAAAAATCAGGTCCCTGCTCCTGAAAAACAGTGTAAAGTGTTATGCTGCCTTAGGATCTGACCCTCACTTTGCAAAGAAGACATCCCTTTCTGGTCATAGCACACTGGATCTTCAGGTTTTTCCCCCCTATCTTGGATTTTAAGTTTGATGTGTACATAAAGCCACCTTCTTGAGTAAATCTCTTCCAGAGGCACTGGTAGGAACCAGGGGGAGAAGGGGGAGGGGTAGGGGTATTCCTTTCCATTATTCTGGAATATTTAGAGATTTTCACCCAGGCAGGGAGCATAAGTTGATCAAAACAGAAAAATAGATAAATAAATATGAAAAAGTCCTTGGGATTTCCTTCTTTATCCCTTCTGCTGAAAAGAGAAATCCTTGTGTTCATGAGAACCTGCCAGTTCACTGGTGGTCAGGTAGTTTGGGCCTATGACCTATGAAATACCATCAGACAGGACAGTGATGATGCCAGCCCACTGTGTGCAGAACCTGCTCTGCCTTCCAAAAGGCTTTTCTGTTTTGAGGGATTAATGAATCTGAGCTAGTAATTGCATCAATTTACTGGGAGTTAACTGTAATTTAAACATGCTCTTAATTATGCCTGAATAGAATTCCACATGCTCACCCAGTACATAATATAACATTTGCTGTGAGAATTTTTTTAACAGTAGTATAAACTTCACTTCTGGCTAGAATTACACTGCATTAAATATTTTTTTTTAAAGATTTCCCCAATTAATGCCATTGATGTATGCTCAGCTCAGTTATGCCTATTAGAACTGTTTTGACAAGACATGTGGGAATTTTTTTTTGAAGTAAATGTGTGTGTCAAGGCATGATTGAATGAATAGGATTTAAGAGTAAGAGCAGTTTCATGAAAAATCAGTTGGCAGAGGGAAAAGGTATATTACATCTTGAGCGTGGAGCCTTAATCCATTTCCATCATGTCTTTTCTACTGCTGGGTTGAAAGGAGGGCTAAAAGAACAATCAAAATGTCAGGTGAAGGACAGGTAGTTTTTATCTACCCAGAAAAATAGGCTTTTGAGGTACTGCCACTTAGATTTCAAGGATGAGAAAAAGAAACATAATAGTGCACGCCCTGATTACTGGGGGAAAATCCTCAAAACATTTCAGATGCCTAAGGAAAGCAAATAGTCTAGTAAAAACACTTGCAGATTCTTCTAACAGGCAATAATACTGTAAAAGCAGAAAAGAGCAATTAATTGGTTAAAGCCTTTGAGGAGAACTTAAAGCACCTTCCAGTACCTGAAGATACTTAGAAGATAACTGGAGAGGGATTTTTCACAAGGACATGTGGTGAGAGGACAGGAGGGAATGGCCTTGGACTGAAGGAAAGTCGGTTTACATTAGATATTAATGTTTTTCCTGTGAGAGTGGTGAGGCACCAGTACAGGTTGCCCAGAGAAGCTGTGGACTCCCCATCCCTGGAAGTGTTCAACACCAAGTTGGATGGGGCTTGGAGCAACTCGGTTTACTGGAAGCTGACCCTGCCCATGCAGGGCACTTGGGATATGATCTGTAAGGTCCCTTGCAACCCAAACTATCCTGTGGTTCCATGAAATGTCATACAATTGAGCACTTCTGGGGAAATCAGCAGACCAGATTTTTCTGACAATAAAATCTAGATTGTTTTCGCAATATGAAAACAAATAAGAATTTTGTTTCTCAGCTATTTTCCTGTTTTCCAGTTTTTTGCTTTTATTTTTGTGTGTTAAATATATAAACAAGAATTTTCAACATACTCTTGTAAAGCCTGCATAATCAGCAGAATAAAAAATAATTAGCTGAAATTTGAGAAAGAAAGGCTTATAAATAATCTGTATTAGGAAGTGTTTCAAGAGGATACAAGGAGGAATAATTAGGAAATTAGTGGTACAATTCCACCAGAACAGTTCCTCTATGTAAAACTACAATAGCACAAACATTGTTTTTGCTAAATCATTAATCTTTGTAGTAGTAAAGGTGTCATGCTTCTTATAGCAAACTTGTATATAAAAATATAAAGCGTATAAAAATATATCTTCCATCTCTTTGTTCCCATATTTTTAAAAATAGAGAGTATAAAACTGGTGACCCATGATGGGTTATTTCAGTGCTGCACTAAAGGGTGCATATCTGAAATATGCTTACTTTGTGTGTTCTGGGAATTGTATTCCTTCTAAATTAGGATTGAATAGGACTGAATCGTATTCTTTGCCCAGTGTTCAGATTTTCTCTGAGCAGGTAGTTGATGTACCTTTCAATAGAACTAAAATATCGAGCTCAAATCAGAAAGGATTTAATGGCATTTCCTGGCTCAGATTTGTGTCCTGACTGAGTCTCAGCACAGTAGATGGGATCTGGATTCTGGTCATTCTCTGTAACCAGTGTTAACTGAAGTTCACTTGCAAGACGGGATGATGCTTCCCTCACAACTGTACTTTGGAAACAGAGAGATGTGCTGACCGCTCTGTTACATTCAGTAGTGTTCACAGCTTCCAAATCTGAAATCTGATCATATTGTAAATGAATTTGGCCTCCAAGGGACAGGGAGAATTCTTCAGTGTTCCCTTTTCAAGTGCAAGGCCAGAAACTCTCAGTCCTGTCTTTTTATTTCTCTACTGTTGTCCTTTAATTTAGAATGTGACATGGATTTGGAATGCCTATGGAGTCCATGAAAAATTTATGTTTGTGTCGTGCTGATCTCTTACTGTGGTACAATACATTTGCATGTTGACGTATTTTCTTGTTTGGTTGTTTTCTTAAGAGAAAGCTTTGTTCTATTTTGTTTTCTATGTTTCTGACACTGCTGTTGCAGACGAGCAGAAAATGGGGCATAGGTGTGGGCATGTCACCCGTCTCTGAAGTTGCTGAGCTTGATGTAACTGCTGTGAGACTGCAGCAGTCTGAGAGCTTATTCCAAGCTGTCACCTGGAGAGGGGGAGTAGAGGGTCATTGTAGGCACTCAGGCCCTATTTGCTTTGTGTTTCCTGGATACAGGATTAGCCAGAGCCTCTGGAACTGCTGGGACTACTGAGTGCTTTAGAGAAGTCAAAAAAGTATGATTTTGTTGCAGGCAGAACAGTCTTGATGTTAAAAGTATTTATAGACAATAAATACATAATCTTAAGGTGCCATTTTCAAGAGATAATGATCAGGTTTGGCCTGTGCTTTTAGTTCAGAGCATTCCAAGAACGCTTCAATCATGAGTGCTGTTCATGTGGAAGGTGACTGATCTGCCTGCAAGGATCCAGTGTATTAGGAAAGGGAGAGCCTCTTCTTGCACTCTATCCCACCCCATCCAGAAGGACTCAAATACTGTTCTAGTAAAACCACAGTTTGTAGCAACAAACCTAAATCTGCCAAACAACAGCTAAGGACCGTGTGGGGGAGGGCTGTGAGAGTTGCAGGCTCTCAGTACCATGTCCTGCATCAGAGGGTGCTGGTGTTGCCAAGTGCCTGGTGATGCAAAAAGGCTGAATCAAAGCTCATCAGGTGCTGGAGAAGCCAGTAATGAGAAATAAGGCTGTGAGGAAACCAAGCTTCTGAATTCTCTCAAAAAACTGCTGTTTTTCCTGTTTTCCTCTATTGGTAAATGGTTCTAGCCTGGGACTATGTGTAAAATTTGTCTTCAGGGTAACTCTTAACAGATGTTGCCCTTACTCCCTTCAAATAGAGATGTATTTTAATGGTCCATCCTAAAGGAGAGGCCTTGGCAGTTTTTATGAAGAAAAAGAAGATACTTAACCATTGCTCGAGGGCACCATGTATTAAACACGGCCCATGTGATACAGTAGGAATAACTGAACCTTAAAAACATTTCTGTTTAATTTCAGTCTTCAAATTAATTCCAGTTTCAGATCTCTCTGCTTTCTGAAATTATATTTGAATTTTAATTGCAAAATATTCCTAGATGGTTGTTTCCTTATGTATAATACTGAAAATCTGATCAGGCAACACTGTCTTACATTGTACAACCCAGATAATTTTGGCACTGGGTTTTTTTCTGCAGGAATGTGAGCCAAAAATGTGGAGAAGCGTTGTAATTCAGAAGGGAAATACTCTCTTAATTCAAGAGGTCCAGGAAGAAGATGGAGGAAATTATACCTGTGAACTAAAGTTTGAAGGCAAGCTTATACGAAGGACAGTTCAATTGAAGGTTACTGGTAAGAATCTTTTTTCTATACCAATAGGAAAAAAAATGAACCTTTGAAATAATAAGAAAAAATGGTATTCACATGTCAATGAAATCTGTCCGTGTATCTGTTTGATAGAAGTAAGTCCAAAGCAAATCCCACTGCTGAGCAGTCACAGACTCAGGGAAATTTTTATCAAGATCTTCTAAAATTCCACAGAAGAATACTTCTGCCTTTTGCTCTGTGCAAAACCTGGAATGCTCCATATTTTTAAGCTTTCATGTAATTTATGAGGATCAGCTTTTCTAGCCTATGGATTGTCTTTAGTTAAGTGCATGGCACAACCTATTCCAAGAATGAAGATAGCAGAATTGGACTGTTACAAAAGTAACCTGCTTGTCAAGAGGTCATACACTCCATGGTTCTGTCTCCATGTAGTATTTACCAGACAACAGTATTTTTCTGTCTATTTTTGCCAGGTACCAAAAATGAACACCTAAAATAAGTATTGTCTACTGATATATTCCTTTCTCCCTTTTCCATACTGTACAGTATGACATCTATAATTATTATTTTGCCTTCTGCGTCTGTGGAGCTTTGCAAGTACCTGAAAACAGTTTAGGTTCTCTTCAGCCTTTCACATAAATCCATATAAATAAATGGTTAGGTATTTTCCCCATACACTGATTAAAACAGGGCCCTACTTAAAGCAGTGACTAGTAGAATTCCTTTTTCTTGTATCAAACTGAATTATTTCACATAATGTTTTTAGTATGTTCTTGAAAAAAAAAAAAGTCTTTATTTTGAGTGAATCTGTTTTTTCTATTCCTATTGTTATTCCTCATTTTCAATGAGTTCTTTTCCCTGTGTGCTCTATGTCATATGACCCTTTAATGTCCATTTCTGACCATGGACAAAACTCTAAAGTATTGATTTGACCTACCTGACCCTAGACCTGAGATATGAATGAAGATAAAATGAATGAAGATATAATACCTGCTTTGTGGACAGTCACTACCCTAAGTAGCATGCTGGCCTTCAACCAGAATGTGAACTAAGTTTGACAAAGTGAAAACGAGATGCATTTCACTCAGTTCCCCACATTGGATATTCTGTGCTCTCCCTCTCATCACGACCTTGCTAGAAGTCGTGTGTTCTCTTCATTATTTAAACACCGTGGTATATTTATACTTCACAATTTAAGGAATTTGTCCTAAGGTAAAGATAGTATTTACTGCAGTTATTTCTCTTATTAAAAAGTTTATTATCTGAATTATTTCAAATATAAGTATGAAATAAGTAAGTTTTCTCCTTTTTGCAAAAAGCTTGAGAAGCAGAAGATTTTTCCCCTTTTCATTTGGTGTGAATTCATGTTGCATTAAATTTTGTTTAGTTTATGAATGCAAATATGTCTGTAAATACCTTTTCCAGATGAAAACGTTTGGGAGACATATCTGATGTTATGTGTTTGCTGGTTGTAGCTCTCTAGATATCTGAAAGAGGCTAGTAAGTTTATGTAAATGAAAACCTAAAAATGTGGATAAGAGCTACAGATGTAATCAAATCACGTAAGTATATTATCTCAGTTTAGTTCAGCAAGTTTTTTCTCCTGTTATTGTTTTGTTTCAGTTTGTGAATTTTACATGTGTGTAGGTTTAGATCTTTGTGGGGGAGAGGTCAAAGAAATCTTGTACAACAAACAGCAAAGGATTGCTTGTGCTGTGTGACTGTCCAAGGCAGGTGGGGGTCCTGAGATCAGATCACGGGCTGGGAGCAGGTACATTATGTCCTCAGGGACTTGATTGAATAAATGTGGTCCTTCACAGACTCATCCCAGTATGGTCAGGTCTTTCTTGTAATGGAATTGGTATTGCACTGGGCCCCATTTTTCATCTGTCTGAAAATGAGTTTTCATCAAAATATTGTACCAGGAGAAGCTAGAGGGAGAACCAGAGCTCTGACTTCTGAACCTGCTGATCTTTAAAATCACTGTTAGCAAATACTACTGAAGGTTGGGATAGAATTTTCTCTGCTAGCCCACAACACAGACGTGGAGAAAAGGCTCTTGCCTGCTGCATTCTTCTGAAGGAGCTTTGTAATGCTGTTTTTATTACTGGTTCTTATTACCATGCCTGATTTGGCATTTATTGGCAAGTGTCTGAGTTCCTCTAAGATAAAGATTTTAAACAGAAAGACTCTGTTGGGCACTGCTAGCAGCCATAGAAGCCTGAAATTGTTATTGAAGAGTTATTCTGAAAGTGAAATGGGTAACTCCATGACTCCCTTGAGCAAGGAAAGATGCACTGCCATGGAGGGAGAGAAAGCTGGCTTAGATCCCTGCAGACTTTCAGAATTTGCTTAAGTACACAGTACAAAGTACATCAGTTAGATGGATGAAGTTATTTATCTCTTGATTGTAAGACAAGGATATTTTCTTCTTTGAAGTCACATCAAATATGGTACATAAGGTTTTCAGTCCTTTGTGAAGATTCTGGTAGTTATGTAAGTAGCAATATGAAATATTTGCTATTTGTAGCTAAATGCAGAACGGGCATCTAAACAGTGAAACTTAAAGTCAGAATAAATGTAGTGCTGTCATAACAGAAGCTACATCAAAAGCTTTAGGAAAATTTCAAGATGCAGGAGCCAGACACACCATTTTAACTTGCTGTTGGTAAAACTAATCAGAATAGTTACTGAGATCCCAGACAAATGCAGCAGGTTTGCTGAAGATGTGATCTCACAAATCAGCCCGTTCGAAGTTAGCAGAGAGAGCAGCTGTGGGCTGAGTAAAGGATGATTGGTATTTCTATCAGTTTTGCCTAAGGATTTATTTCAAGTAGAGGCTTTCAAGTGGGGACACAACCCTGGTCCTGCTGTTTAGCTACCCAGCAAAGTCCAGTGGTGTTATTAGAGCTGTTGGAAGGTGTTGCCTTAACTTGCTGTGCCAGACTGTGTCAGCACAGTTGCCTTAGTGGCTGTGCCTGTGGCAGGGAGCTGCAAGGACAGCGTGTGCTTTCCTTGGATCCTGTCTTGCCTTCTGACCTTTGAAGACCCAAATGGAAGATCTCAGTGGGCCAGTTAGAGGTAGGAGGGGAGTTCCTCCTCCCTTTCTTCTGTGACTACGTCATGATATGGGCAACTGTGAGATAATTTGTAAGAAAGAAATCTCAGGAGTCTTAGATGGAAACTGGAAGCTGTCAGTGTGTGATGCCTGCCCAGGGGAAGACAGACAGAAGGACCTGGGTGCTATTGGTGGGTGAGCAGAGCAGGAAGCAAACAGGTCAGATGGCATTTGAGGGAAGGGGCAGCTGGACGTGGGGCTGGCAGTGCCATTGTCTGGCTGTGGTAATGAACAGCTGAGTGTGATAAAAGGCTTCAGAGGCTGTAGCTCTTCAGAGTTGTAAGGGAAAGGCTTGCAGCCTGGAATATATTTGAAAAATATTTTGACACAAAGTATTTATAGGGACAAAATCCTGAGCTACAATACAGCACTAATGAGCAGTGCCTAAATCTTGATGTTTGGGTGCATTTAACAATAATAGATTGTCAACAAACCAGCTTTTTCATCACTAGTTCTTCGTGGGTTTGTTTTATTATGCAGACAGATGTGAAACAAGTCTTGTCAGCCTTTTTTGCTGAAGAAACATGACAACAGTGTTATCTCTTAGCAAATAACACATAACCCTTCAGTCTATGTGAAAAAAAATTTTATTGATACGGTTTCACTCTGCTTTTTGGTAGCTTTGGTGTGACAAACAAGTGAGATTAGAAACTGTGATCTAGGGTTCTAAAGTGTAAAAATGTAACAGAAACTCAGTTCTTGATTAGATAATAAACTAGAGTGCAGCCATTTAGAAAAAACTGAATGCAGTAACAGAAAGTTACAGATAATCTACATTATTAGAATTTATTAAAATTACAGTTATTCAGGAATATCAGCAATCAAAAGCATGTTAATGAGTATTGTAAATGCCAATGTTTATTGAAGAACAGTTATACAATTCAGATTAAAAGGGAAAAAAGCCCAAACATAGAAAGTAGTGTTGCTTTTGAAAGGCAATTTATACATCTTCCTGTTTTCCTCAGCCCTACCAACAAGTTTATTCCATCTTGATGCACAGCAGTGTTTCAATAGCTTTGAGGGTGAAAAGATGCCATTTTGAAAAACACCTGCTATGTTTATCTGCTCCTTCAGCACTCTTTTTGCTTTGGAACACTGATCTGTAAAGGCACAGGGCTGAGAAGATGCAAGGAGACGTATGTTGGAGCTTTGGGAAAGCTCTGAGATGGGAGCAAGACCTGCTCTCAAGGCATGGCCCAGGTGTCCCTGGCAGATGAGGCTGTTTTGCAGGGATGTGTTTCTTCAGGGACAGCTGTGCTAGTGGGAGAGGTTGCCTTGTTTTCTGTTGCCTGTGGAAAGAAGTGATTTGTGAGCTTGTACTGGTGAATTATTTTCCACTATGACAGCAGAAGGTGGCCAGCTGACCAACTTCATAAACTGCTGGTGATGCATTGGAGTGACATTACTGTGGCAGGAATTACTGGACCACTCTATCCAGGAGCTCTGTCCTCCAAGTTTTCTTCATCCTCTACTCTGACATATTCTTCACAGGCTGCTAAAATGCCTGGCTGTTCCTAAAAGTCATTTATGCAGCAATATCTGTTTTGACCATCGTAAATGACAAATTATTCCACATGGCTACTTGAGTTGAATGATTCTGCCCGAATTCACTCTTTGATCATTGTTTTTCAATTAAATTTTTTCAAGACTCATTAAATCTCTCACTTTTCAAATTATACCTGCTGCTGTTGCTAGATTTTGTTTGTGTGTTTGGGACCCCTTTATTAGCAAAAGTAGTTTATGGTGATCTGCTGTTGTTAAACCAAGGGGGTGAACTGGATTTAGAAAGGCGAACAATTAGTTGGACTTGTCAGCAGCTTTAGTGCTGTAGAGAGAGAAGCTACCACAAAAGAAGAGAGGATATGAACTGAAAGTGTGTCCATACTACTATATAGAAGTGGTTGCTTTTCTGCCTGTTTTTAATCCTCTGTGAACTGGATATGCTGCTTTACATTATTGGAAGTCAAGGCTAGTGACACGTTGGCGGCATTTACTGGGCACTGCTTAGAATCAAATTTATACCTGCAGTAATCCGTAAATGCACTCCAGGCCTTATCAGTTCATGGTGGATAAAGTATTGCCACCAAAGTCATACAAATGACATGTTGACTGACAACATTTTTGCCTGCTGACAGTTTCCAGAACAACCACAGCAAAAAATGTTAAGATAAATTAAAAGCTTATTTAACCTGAGCTAAACCATGGAAGTCCTTCCAAGTCCTTTGGAATTCAAGCTATTATAAGGATTTACTTTTATGGTGCCAAATATAAGAATTGGTGTTTGCTTAAAAATCTGAAAACACTGTTACGTTAATTTGTAATTGTGATTCCCTCCCAACTGCATCGTGTTTTGGCATAAGTTTAGTAATCTGCAATGAATTTATTAAATGGTTCAGTGTTACTTAAGTAGCTACTTATCCAAAAATCCAGTTTAGCTCTGAAAGGTCACTGAGCTCTGAATATGATTTGTAGATGTAATTAAAAGCAGGGCCAGTGTAAGACTCAGGTTAGAAAAGCAGGTGGCTGAGGAGCAGAAGCTGAGCTGAACATCCCCTGTGCGGTGACAGTCCCGAGCTCTGGTGTGCGCTGGGCCCCCGCCGTGCACAGCCGGCAGTGAGCGGTGACACCGGGCAGTGACGGGCTCCGGGCCAGGGACACCGGGCAGGGATGAGCTCCGGGCCGGGGACACCGGGCAGCAAGGGGCTCCGGGCTGGTGACACCGGGCAGCAAGGGGCTCTGTGGGGTGTGTGCTGGCCCGGGGTGCCCGCAGAGCCCTGAAGTGATGCGCAGCGGCTGTGGGAGTCTCCACTACTTCCCCTCGCCACTCCACACAGATGCCAAATTCAGAAAGTCTCTCCCGTGGCTGNCCGGGCCGGGGACATGGGGCAGGGATGAGCTCCGGGCTGGGGACACCGGGCAGCGACGGGCTCCGGGCCGGGGACACCGGGCAGCAAGGGGCTCCGGGCCGGGGACATGGGGCAGGGATGAGCTCCGGGCTGGGGACACCGGGCAGCGACGGGCTCCGGGCCGGGGACACCGGGCAGCAAGGGGCTCCGGGCTGGTGACACCGGGCAGGGATGAGCTCTGGGCTAGGGACACCGGGCAGTGATGGGCTCCGGGCTGGTGACACCGGGCAGCAAGGGGCTCTGTGGGGTGTGTGCTGGCCCGGGGTGCCCGCAGAGCCCTGAAGTGATGCGCAGCGGCTGCGGGAGTCTCCACTACTTCCCCTCGCCACTCCACACAGATGCCAAATTCAGAAAGTCTCTCCCGTGGCTGGAGCTCGGCTCAGTTGCTGTCGGTCCCTCAGGGCTGGCAAAGGCCGGGCCCAGGCCAGGCCCGGTGGGACACAGGGGGGAGCTCCTGGGGCCCTTTGGGTGTTTAACCAGAGCAGGGTCAAACAGTGGAAGTAGTGAACCCAAAGCCTCCAGCGGGATTGGGTACCGAGGCTTCACTGCGCTGCTCAGTCGAGGGGAGCCAGGCTCTGTGGAGACTCAGTCAGCTGGGAAGGAGCTTTTCCAGAGGGCCAGTTAACATGTTTCCATGGCTTTTGGTACCCAAACTAACTCTGACATCTCTACCTGGCATTGCACTCTGCAGGCAAGGCAGAGTCTCCAGGTCCTGATGGATGCTGGACATGCTCCCACTCTCTCATTGTTGCTTTATTTTCTGAGCTCTGGAGCCTTTTCTCTGGAGATGGGGTGAAATAGCTATTGTTAGCACCATTTTATCATCAAATAAGGCAGTAACATCAATTAGAGCACTGTGTGAAAATAACATTAATTTCCGTTTATGTAATTTTAAACATCATATTGCAACACTTTGTATTTCTGATATTGTTATGTCAAATTACTTCTTTGTTGTAAGCTGATATATTTCATTATGACTTGTGGCTGGACTACTTTTAATAACACATATAGCTACTAATGTATATTACTGAAATTGTTCAGCTTTTCTGAAATAAGATATTTTGAATGTTTCTATCAATTTAATTTTTTAATTGGTGTTTTGCAGGAAATTTCTTGCAAAATACCTAAATTTTACCCAAATACAAGCTCTGGTTCCTGACAGCACTCAATATCTCACCTAATCCCTGGGATCTGGGAGTTGCTTGAAGTGCAGTGGTGTTTTATTGTTGATTTTAGCCAGAAGCTCTGATGAGAGCTGTTAGCTCCCCTCTCCCTTATTTGTTTGTGTTTTCAAGCATGGGTCAGAGCGTCTGTTGTCTCAAATAAAGCAGAAAACATTTCAAGGAAAGCCTAAAGCAGCCTGTGAATTTTCCTGATGAAACAGCCTGAAAAGCACTCCAAGGTAAAGCAGGGTGACGTGAGGATGGTGGAAGCTGGTCTGGCCTTCAGGGTTTGCTGCTCCTCTCTTCCTTGCATGGCCAGTGCTGGCAGGCATGGGAAGTGTTTGCTGTACTTGCAGCTGTCTCCCTTTTCCTGGAAGCAGATGCTCCCTCTTGAGAGCTCTATTTGTTTAGCTCTACATCTCCAAAAGAAAAATTTCCCCTGTTTAGTGTTCACCAGAATTCTGAAGTGATATTGAAGCTGTCAGCAGCTGTAGGACCCAGGGAAATGCTTTTTATTCTTTCCCTCCTCTCCTGGCTTGGCAGCTTTGGCCTTTCTTTAGCTGCTGTGAACAACATTCAGATCACTCCCAGTGCCTGGCTGTCCCTTCCATTTCTGACATATGGCCTGGGATGTCTGTCCCCTGTTGTATCCCCTGCAGGTGTTCCAACCACAGCTCCCTCTTGGCAGGAAATGTGCTGTTTCCAGCCCAAGGCCCAACCTCTGCTCTCTGTAACTTCATGAGGAGCTGCTGGAGTACAGTCAGGGAACACTGGAATATTGGCACTTTCTACTTTAGAACTCATTTTTGTTCTTAATGAGCAATTTTATCCGTACTTCAGAACTCCCTCCCATACTTTGTAATACAGGCAGCAAGTCCCTGTTCAGAAAGCTCCTGGAGCAAGGGGGTGATGGATGTTTTCACCCCATTTCCTTGGCTGATATGAGGCTGGATCTCACACCTGGCCTGGGACAATGCAGGGAGAAGGGGGCTCACACTGTGGCTCTCATGGCATGGTGCCTTTAGGTATAACTACCCAAATAGTGTCACAAAGAAAGAGATATGATTTACCAACCAGGGCAACTGAGCTCAAAATAAAGTGTACATTTTCACATTTTCCTCAAATGTAGCATAAGCAGTGCAGGGGGATTAAAACTGGCAAGATTTGCTGTTTCTTTTTTAGTTCATAGTGTGAGCACACTCCATTGACTAATGGGCTGCATTTACAGTGGTAGATGCAGAAAGGCCTTCTCTCCTCCTAGAACATTCTTTTCATAACTGAACTTTTACCAATATTTGAGTCCAAAAGAGAATAAATGAAAAGAATCAGGAGAAACCAATTTTGCAGGGGAAGATATTTACAAAATAAAAGATAAAGAGAAAAGCAGCTTGCTTGTGACTGCAGTTCTAACAACCGTGAAAATTAGGTACTTGTTTATTTGGAAATGAAATCTTAAAGTGAACAAGTTATATCTGCAGAAGTTTTTTACTTCTAGTAGGGATACTGCAGACTGTTTGAGAACAGAAAATCCTGTTCACTTCTAATATTGACACATTAAAATATATTACATGTGCATCATATCTCAAGTGACATTTACTTGCTCATGTAAATTACACATTTCCATAGCAAGACTTCATCTCTTCTCCCTCTTTGCAATATCTTGACAAAGTCAGGGAATCTCTTTTTCATTAAATGCAGGGGACAGCAAAAAGCCTTCCAAAATTAAGTTTTTACTGAGAGTCCCAAACTTTAAAAGATCTGTGGTGGGAAATATTGTTCTTAGCATTTCCTCTGCTGCACTTTCTTATAAATGATACATTGCATCTTCTAGTATTTTTATTTTCTATAGGAAACCTTCCTTTCTGTGAGAGAAAGAAAGGCAGAAATTAGTTAAGTGCTGACAAATACAGTACTTAAAGACCAGGAAATGAATTTCACAGCTGGGTTCTCAAACCATTGCCAAAATAACTGTCTATTTAAAGCTACATATAGGAAGTGCCAACAATTACAGTTTTCTTTTGATATATTTTATGTGATTTGTATTAATTTTTACCAGGGTCTTTGTTTTGTAAATATTAGCTTTCTGTAATACGGTAAAGTATTTATCTTAAAACTTTAATGTAAATTTTGATTTGTTACATGTCTGGCATCCTAGTAACTCTTGTAGACAGCTAAACATGTTTCTGTTGTCACAGCAGACTTAATTGCCACTGATTTCTGTAGTGATTTTAGTTTTTTCTATCTACCTCAGGCAAAGCCCAGTATCATCCAGCAAGAGAAATGTGTCCATTTGCTTTTGACCTCATTTGGAAAATGGAGCAATTTCTCTGCCTTTTTCAGACTATTTCTTGTTCAACCGTGCAAAAATCCCGTTATAAATCTGCAGCAACTTCTGTGTCTGCAAAGAGTCAACAGGAAAATTCTGTCCAGAGTGAGGTATCAGTACCATGAGGGTGCCCACTCACTTGGAAGAAGTGCCAGTCCTGTTCTCTCTTTTAACATCTCTCTCTCACCTGACACCCAGCAAGATCCTGATCAATTGGCCTCTTCTGGTTTCAAGAGCACCTCATGAGAGTCTGTAAGCTGAGGACCTGGGCAGTGTCTGAGGGATGCATGTGCCCCTTCATGGTTGCTGTGTGAACTGTGTCACTGTTGAAGTGACAACAAAATATATCCACAAGGATAAAAGCTCCTTCGTTTGCAGTCCCTCGGGTGATCCAGATTGATGACTTTTCCATTCACCAGAGTGACCTATTAATACAGGGCTCATGAAAAATGAGTTTGGAAGATAAACATTAAGTATTACCTCAATATCTCCTGGAGAAACTGCAAGTTCTAAGGGCAGTGAGAAATGTAGCAATATGCTGCAGTCTATGAATTATATATAGTGTCAGTACTCTTGGCACTTTACTTACAGCTCCACAGCCTGCCTTCCTGGCTCATGAACATGCAGAGTAATTAGAATGGCAAATAGCTTTAGGTTTTATTGACCTATGTTGCCCCCTAGTTCTCTGTCATGTTCTTGAACATCATGGTTTTTTCATTCCACCTTAAATCAGCAGTTTGCAGTTCATGGCATTGATTATTTGGTATTGTCTAATTTATTGATGCAGACAGCCAAGGCTTCCACATGTGGAAGTGTGCTGGGTTGCTCATTTCTCCAATGATCTGTCTTTGTGCACAGCAACTGGAGTTCACTGAATCACTGACTATATACTATAAATGTCAGATATGAGCTCCCACTTTAAAAACTGCTGCTCATTCCAGGAGCTGCTGAGCCACATTCTCTAAGTGTGTTGTGCTTTCTGTAGTAGAAGTGACTTGGTAAAAACATGGGGGTTTTGCCCACAACATTGAGGTAAAGCACACACACTGGAAGAAACATGTATATTTTCATTTTCTCTGTTGGAAGAGGCTTGGTGTAGGCTGGATGCTCTTTCTTCCTTATTAATAATAAATAGGCAGATAGATGCACAGACATGAAATAACACTGCCCCTGAAACCATTTTGCTAAAGGTAAGATAGATACACATGAGTGAGCAGATTGCCTTGTCCTCCATTGAAAATGCAACTTTCCCACCCACAGAAACTGCAAATCTTGCCTAATGTTTTGTCTCATAAGAAAAGCTTGAGAACAGGAAGCAACGACTATCTTGTTCCTCTGAAATGACTGGAGAAATTTTAATAGGTGAATAGCTCTGCTTTAACTTGAGCTGGAGATCAGGATTATATTTTCACAGCACAGTGTTGATGCCTTTCAAAACTGGTTTGTGCTGCCTAGCACTTGTGGCTTGTGTATCTGAGATGAAAAGTTCTGCTGTGGAAGGAATAGTGCTCAGTACTGAATTGTCAGCATTATTTCTTGCTGCAGTGACGTGATCCTCAAAGGTATTCAAGTGCCTGTTTGGCCTGACCCTGTTTAGCTTATGAGATCTGACAGCAGTAGTATTGCTTCAGGCTCTGATGTTGCTCTTATGAAGTTCACCAGAAGACTGGAGCTAATAACTTACTGATGTTTGCTCTGTGCCTTGCAATTTTTAAGTTGAAAGGACATACAAAAATATGCTGGGTGTGTTAAGTACCTTGTTTGTCTTTGATATCATGGAGCAGCATGGAAAATATGTTCTTAATTTTCATCAGCACCAACCAAGCTATTTTTTGTTTTTTATGGCATTGATTGACCTTCTGTAAGCAAGAGAAAAATAAGCATTCAACTGAATTTGTATTTAGGTGTTTATTACTCCAGTCTCTTTCAAAGGGCTAGGTAGCTACTCTGTTACATTAGACTTACATGTACTGACTTATTTACTGTGTGTATTGAGTGGTTTTTGCAATGCAAGCATGTTTCAGTAAATAAAATCAATTTGCAGCCAATGGGAATGCAACAGTAAGTGATTTAACTTCTCATCTTTTTCTTCAGCTTAAAATGAAAAGCTCTCCAAGGTGTTTTTTATGACAAGCCCTGTAGGTTGAAGTACTCTGAGAAAGTGCAGGAAATATAAAGTGCAGAATTGCAAACCAAAATGATTTAACAGTAAAATTAATAAACAATATAGTCATAAATTTCTAAGGATAGCTTTGGGTTCCTATCCTCTGGTTTTTCCTGGTATAGCCCAGCAATGGACCTAAAGGCCTGTTGCTCCTCAGAAAGGGCACTGTGGTCTGTGTGGTCTCTGATTTTATTTTATCTTGGCTGGTGCTGGTTCTCCTGTGTGGGTACCTGTCTGCCAGGAATTGGTCTGAGATAATTTCATAATCGATTGAGATGATAAAAGGGCTTTGGTCACATTGAAGGAGACTAGATCCAAGCACCAGATGGTTTTTCATTTTTATACAGTGCATATCGCATCAGCAATCCAGTTTGTGAGAGTAGAGCCGCCCATCCTGGGCCAGGAGTGGTTATAGCTTCTGGCAGGGAAGGAACCAGTTTGCCATAAGCTGTGTATGCCCTTATAGTTTCTCTGGCATACACTACCATGCTGCTTTTTCTTCCTTAATGCCAGATGAGATGCACCTGGAATAAGACCCTGCCAGGGCTGTGACAGCTCTGTAACCTCTGAACGGCCATAGAAACTGTACTTAGGCAGGTTTTTAAGAGTATTATCTAAATATTGGTGCATGTGATTGTGCAGTAAAGCAATCTGATTTAGAGATGCCCTTTGTTCCTCTCTTGAGATATGCACATGTTGCAGAAATACAGGCAACTTAATTTGTAAGTGAAATAAGAGGAGTGCACAGTGAGTCCTTCAGTATGGTGTGGATGCCAGTGTAAGAGGGATGGACCTGAGAAATGTGAAAAGGATTAGATGAGGAGAGAGGAAGAACTTTGTTATTTGGTATTCTGATATAAAATTCTATCTGAAACTAGTGAAAAACCTAACCAAAGTATCAGGCTGTGACTTTTCAGAAAAAAACATGACTTTTGTCAGAGAGGAATGTTAGCGTTTGCCCCCTTAAGAAATTCTTTTTTCCCTTCATAGTAAGAATTCCATTCCGGGAAAAACTGCAGCTTTTCTGTGGTGTTCTCCAGAGGGAGAGAATTCACTGCTTTTCTAGCTAAAAGACTTTTCCTGTCACTTGAAAAAGAAGCTGCTCTAAAGCTTTGGGCAGTGCAGCACTCAGAGGAAATACTGTGATCACAGACTGCTGCTGGGAAGAGAAGATGGTGAAGAGGTCAGTCTGGAAATGTGGAGTCCTCAGGGGTTAGAATTGTGATTCCTACACCTCCTAGCAGTGACAAAGCCTGTTAAGTTCTCACCTTTAACAGGCTTCATACATCTCACACAAAGGACTGTTTCATTGTTTACTCATGTACTGAAGTTAATTCACTTGGGACTGTTTGTCTTAAACAAACTTTTCCATGAGAATTTTTTCTTCCATATTAGTGGCTTCCTATACAGGACTGTTCAAGTTCCTGTAGCTCATGGGCATGACTGAAGCAGTATGCTAAAGCATGGAAATACTTCCAACAATTCCCTCAAGAAAAATTATCAATGCCTTCACTCCCAAAAAGCAGAGTTGTGGAAACTGAGCACACCTATAATGTACATGTTGAATTGTTCTATTTGTGGGGATAAATGGCTCTACTTTGGGTTTTATTTTTAATGTCTGCTTTCCCTCCACCTTCTAAAAATGAATAATTCTATTCACCACTATCCACTGTTCTGGCATTGCAATGGGAATTGTGCATTTCATTAGCAAATATTGAGGTTTATCTCAGCTGGAGCCCATGATGTGGGGGAGAGGTTAATGGGACACATCATACTCTGAAGATAAGGAGTGTGAATTATATATATTAGTTTAATGTAGAAGATATGGACTGGAAAGAAAGTTGGTTCCTTTCCATTAAGTTGTGGGAGGGTCAGAGAAACAGTTTTGAGCAACTCCAGTCTCTGGCTATCTGCCACCAGATCTATATTCCCTGTCAGCCCAGACCTCACTTTAATATTTAAAATGGTACGTGCTTTCTTTTTCTAGCCCTCAAAAGGGCTTTAATTCTTTCCCTCGTTCTGTCAGTGCTCAAGCTGCTACAGCTGTTGCTGTCACATTTAATAAGGACTTTGCAGAGTTTAAATATTGTGTTGTTGCACCAACTCTTCTTTGGTGCGAGAGAAGAGCTTTGTTGTTAAGTTTGTGGGCTTCTCACTGACACGGCTGCTGACATGGGGTGTCAGCTGAAGGTGACAGGAACTTGTCACTTGCCCTGGTACTCACGTGAAGCTCCTTGTGGTGCCTGACACCACAATGCAGTCGTGGATGGAGGTGCTGCAGACAGACCCCATCCAGCGTGGAGCCCTTGCTGACTTTTCCCAGGACTGTGCTATTTGAAAATGTATGTCTTTCAAATAAAGACATAAAATTGACCACAAGCAGTTCCTGATCTCTAGTTGCACCATTACACAGACTTTGTGGTTGCCTGTTTCTCATTTGAAAATCATCAGTGATCCTGTGGCCCTTTTTATGCAGGAAGCAGGTAGCTTTCCCTTGCTTAGTTGTAGATGAGGCGGGAAACAAGGCAGCAATGTGGACAAGAGCTTGACATTTCCAAATGTCAGAAGGAGGAGGAAGTGAGACTAAAACTTGATGTCCTCATGCCTACAGTAACTTAGCTGCTTATTGAAATATTCTTCCAGCCTTGAGCTCTGTATGTGTCAATCCAGCTGAAGATAATTGGGGCTGTTTACTGTGACAGTTAAAATTCAAGAAAACTTATAAGAAAACACTCAGGCCCCAGTCTGCAGCATCTGCTAGGTACCCTCCTGTGTACATTATATCTCTCCCTATTCTCCTTCCCCCCAAATCCTCCATCTCTCTGCACAGCCAGGCTAGATTTTTACATTCATTCTCAGTGTTAAACTGCACTTAAAAAGCCCATTTCCTTCCTGAGACTATTCTTCTTCTCTCTGGACCATTGATGACATCCTCTTCCTTTGATTTGGAATTATTCTCATGTTTTCAGTATGACGGAGAGTGATTTTTTTTTTTTCCCCCGTAACACTACAAAAAGACCAACCTCTCTTGTTAGGACTTCTTTTGAAATATCCAGGTGAAAAGAGCTGAGCTGCAGGGTAGAAAAGTATTGCTAAAACATGACATTTTTAAAAATTGATAATAAAGTTGAGGTTAAAAAAGAATTTACTGTGCAATGCATATATTTTCACCTAAGCATTACAGGCTGTTCTTTTGTTTAAATTTTTTGGATGATGAAGGAAGATAGATAAGTGCTCATTTTGGTAAAAATACTACATTTCAAGAATATTATCGATTATATTTTGATACCCCATGGCATGTTTCTATCCGTTAAATAGGATTGATTTGGCTTAGTGTGCTTTTACTGCTCTGATTCTGCCTTAATTCACAGATATTTGCATTTTTCTGCTTTCCCTGTTGGTGACATGCTTGGTGAGTAACAGCTTGCTGGGTTTACATTATGAAAATAAGAATAGGAAATGAAACTGCAGATCCTTATCTTCAAGTAAAGATGCCTAAATTAGAGAAAATCTTTCTGTTGTTCTTGTGTTTACTAAATATACAGGCATAGTCAAATCCCAGAGGCAGACATGAGAAACAGCTGCAAATGTGGAAGGTGGCAGTTTAAATTCCCAGATCCATGACATAGCCATGCCTGTTAACCCAGAACAAAGGAAAGTTAAACCCAGAGATTGTTTCCATCTTTGAGGTTCTCTGTCATTCTAATGCATGCTTGAGTTTCTGGTTGAGATCTTATAACCAGGCTGTGCTGTATCATCATGCAGAAAGAAAGGAGAATATCCAAGGAAAGGGTGCAATCTGTGACCCAGCACCAATAATCTAAATCAGTCCAAATCAATCCAAAGACCTGGTAGAGACATGGAAGAAGGCAGCTAAAACAGGTGCCTTAAAAAATCCAGAGCCTCAACCAGCTCAAATCAGCAGAAGAAATGAAGGAGGCAGTGCTGCTTTGTACTGACCTTTATGTTTAATTCTCAGTTGGTTACTATGGAGGTGGGTTTAAAAAGTTGCTCCTCTTGATTTAGATTCAGCCTGCGCTTGTCATGTGTGTCAAGGACCTTGCCACTGGAGAGGGCATTGCAGGATAACATGAGTAACAACAAGAGCAGTTGTTCTCCTCTCATCTGAACCCCAAGTGTGCCAATAAATATTTAAAATCATTATTTTAAGGGTTTATAATAAACTCATTCATATCAGGAGCAATTTTGAAGTGTTAAATGTTGTTTTCCTTTTAGCCATAGCAAGGATGAGGGGAGATGGAGTCACCCCAAAGCTTGTGTCTGCAAGTTGGTGTATGAAGCTCATTTGTCAGCATAACAAATGTGGTGCTGCAGGGATGGAGTTGTTGTCCTGGGTGCTGTACATCACTCCTGGAGGCAAGATGCACATGTAATATAAAGCAGTGGAGGAATGTAGCTCTGTTCCATCTCTGTCAGAGGCTGTGATGACAGTCCCAAGGGACAAGATAGATGCCATCACACTGTCATGGTGCTGCATCCTTGCAGCACTGTCTGCTGGCACAGTTCCCCTGTCCTGGCGGCCTTGGTTTTGAGTTTTTGACTTTCAAAAGAGGAAAAGACCATCTAAACAGATATTCTCCTTGCAACAAAAATGGCAACAGCAACAGCAAAATCAGCTCTGGTCTCTGTTCATGCCTGGGAAATTTCAACCTGAAAGGGAAAGGTGTGTAAGTCACTGACTTGGCATGAAAGGGGCAACCTTGTAGCATATATGTATGTACAGCAGTAACTATTGTAACAAGGGCTAATGTATGCCAAAAAAAATCCTCAGGGTGGCAAAGCCTAGTGTGGGAGATGTAGATGATAGGAGGAAAGTAACCAGGTGAGGAAATAGTACAGGGCTTACAAGAAGTTCATTGCAGCATGAAACCGAAATTAGGGTATTTGCCAGCTTCCTGAGGTGAAGGTGACTGTGCTTTAGGCAGTCAACATCAGGAGGAAAATCCAGGATGCAAAAACAAACACATTAATCTGGTTTCATTTAGGGCAGTCCCTTTGATGTGTAGCAGTTAGGTGGATGTGCCACTCCGTGACTCAGTCTGTGCCACTGAAAGGGCAAATCTGAAATGAACAGTCTGGCTCCTGTTGATGTTCATCAGAGGGACCTGTGTCACCCTCAGTGGGGTTCCAACAGAGGGCAGGTGAATGTTTGGTCTGTGGCAGGCAGAGGTGCCAGTACTGGAGAAGAGCTGTTCAAATTTAAATTGGATATTAGGGAAAAGATTTTTAGGGAAAGAGTGATAAATACTGGAATGTTCTGCCTGGGGAGGTGGTGGAGCCACCATCCCTGGATGTGTTTAAAATAGACTGGATGTGGCACTCCGTGCTGTGGTTTAGTTGAGGTGTTAGGGCAGGGGTTGGACTCGATGATCTTGGAGGTCTCTTCCAGCCTAGTTATTCTGTGAAATGCATAGGATAAAGAGTTAGAAAAATAAGAGTTGAGGTGAGCTGGCAAGAAAAACCTTCCATTTTCACAGAAGGGAGTGGATTTTGGGTAGGTGTTAAATTCCCTTTGCCATGGAGAGCAAGCTTTTCAAGCCACTCTTTGTCCCCAGCTAAATAGAAACATATGCAGTTCCAGCTGTGGAAATTATCATGCAGTAAACAAGTCTCAAATGACTTTGCTACTTCATTTTGTAGTTATAATTTTGGAAGCATATCACAGCAAAGGCCTTCATCCAGGGCTAAATTCAAATCAAGTTTTCAGTTTTGAAATTGAAGTTTGTTGTGAAATCCCCAACCATTTAAAAATAAATGCCCCTGGAGAATTTAGCAGAAAAATGAAAAATGAAAATTTTATGCTAAGCGGTTCCTTCAAAAGATAACAAAGAGTAGGGATGAAACAGTTGTTTCTTAACTACAAAACACTCTATTCACTTAGGTTTTGGATTATCTTCTCTGCAGAAAGATGTGAAGACACTAAAATAAAAGTAGAGGTAGGGACACTTTTATACCAGGAACAGGCATGCACATCCATCTTACTGTGTATTGTTAAAATGATACCACATACACGAGCTTACTCAGAGCTCCTCATTCTCTGCTTGTGTAGACAAATGCTTTGGATCTGCTTGAGCTTTCCAGTGTCAACTCTGCCTCTGAAGTTCCTTACTCAAGGACATCAGGAGGTATTCATGGGCTTTAATTGATTTCTGTGGGATCAAGGTAAAGCACAAACCTATTGCCCATCCCTTGACCTGTTGTCAGCTGCATTCAGCAAAACATAAACAAGTTTTTAATTCTGCTGGAAGTGGAGAAGATTTAAGCACAATGCTGAAGAGTAATCTCAAGATTTGGGCAGAAGAGTAATGGAGTTTCAGAGGAGGGTACATGTGAAAACCTGTGCGGGGTTCTTCTGTCTCCCAGGGCTGCCTGTGGTCACCTCCAGCAGCACATGTCAGAGCAGAGCTTTTCCAGCTGTCACAGCACCCCAGCTACAACTGTTGTTGTAAAACATCCAGTCCTTTTCCCTAATGGCCTCTAATCCCAAACACTTGAAAGTATACAGGAAACTTATTTTGAATCAATACCTTATGAATAAGGAAGCTTTTCTTACAGAGCTCTTGATAGAAATGAGTGTTTGGCTCTTTTATTGAACAAAGTGTACTTGTGCAGCAGCTTCATCTCTAAATGGCATTTTAAGCTGCAGCTACTAGAAACATAAATGGCAAAACCCCATGCTCTGTTGTGAAGACCAATTTGAAAATAAAACTTGTCTTGTGCTCGTGTACCAAGTAATAGTGAAAATAAAAAAGCTGTTCAGAAAGTGCTACTACTTGAATTAGGCCTGTCTTCATCTTGTTAAAATAAATGTATTTATTAAGTATGCATATCTTTATCTCTTATGTAATGAGAAGAACAGAGGCATACCGCAGATCTGCAGTGTCTTTTGTGCTCTACAAATTCGATGCGACAGTCACCAGACAAAAAGTGATTTATTCTGTGTCTTGTAATGGGTGGAATAATTAGCAGTGATGGCATCCATCACTTCTACAACATGCTTATCTCAAAACTTTTCCATTCAAGAGAAAAGCAGGAACAGAACAATAAAAGTCAGTTTTGTACTTGGTCCTTTAACTTGGTGTGCCTGATTTGGGCACCTGATTAATAGGTCTCTACAGCTTGAATGAAGTGTCTCTTAGTAATGTGGACACAGTCTGGCTTCAGTTTGTCAGAAATTAATTTAGCAAGGCTGAGAACAAGGGAAAAATAAGCACCACAACTGTCCATGGGATGTTAAGGCTGTCAAAGGAGTTTTAATACTTCTCTCTGCACAGACACCTTATTCACTGGGAACACAAATAGCTAAAGATTTTGGAAAAGTTTCCTGCCTTTGTGAAGCATGTGATCTTGGATTTGGAGGAGGAGATTGTATCTTAACAAAATAGTACATGAGTAAATCATTGCTCAGTTCTGGTGTAACTTATCTCTGATTTGCAACACCTTTTTGCTCCTCCACAAGTTCAAGTTTTTAAAAGTGACACTGATTGGGAATCTGACTCTGACTCCACGCACTTATCTTTCATTCTCCTGGCACAGACAGGTGTTAGGGGTTACTGTATTTCTCTCTGCTTTTTTTCCTTTTTTCTTTCTTTCTTTTTTTTTTTTTTTTTAACAGCTGGTACAAAGCTGGTTGCCATCAAACTGCATGGAAGTGGCAATTCAGTGAAGTATTTTCCTCTGACAACAATTTGGGAGTGAATGTAATATTGCATTAGATAGAGGGCATGCCTTAGTGTACCTCACACTCCTGTGCATCTTCCTGCAGCTTTTTACTTGTTTTCTGCCATCAATAGTCCTCTGTTAAAGTTATTTGCTAGCTTTGTTGGTTTTGAAAAATAGGGAAGCATTAATTAAGTACAAGACATGGAGAAAATGGCCCTCAGAAAGCAACTATAGAAACCAAAATCAGTGGAATTTGTCTTTTTTCTACGTGAAAAGTAAAACTTAATACTACATTACAAGTATTGGAAATGTCTGGGAAGGAATAGATACAAGATCCATGAGTAGCCTAAATGCAGTATGAAGTTGGCTGGCTAATGATAATTTCAAGGTTAAAAGAGGGGAGGAGATAATTTTCTGGCTATAAATAATATTTGTAATTATGCAAAGTTTGGATCTTTAGTTTCCTCACCTGATACTGATGTCTTCCTCAGCACTGTTTGATGCTTCATCATTGGTGTGAGGTAAAGGAGGGAAGAGTTGGTTACCACGAGTAAACCACATCAGATCCACAGATTTTGAATATTTTCCACAAGTAGATTAAGATTAAGGATGGGGCAGTCCCATGCTTGCTCTCTAGGAAAATAAAAGTAATTTTCAGGAGTACTTTTGAGAGCTCAGAGGAGGAAGTAGATTTATCTTGAAAGCCCACTACCAGTGCTATCCAAAGAATGCACTCAGAAGAGGAGGAGGCAATGGTACAAGTCACCAAGAAACCATTGCATATTCATATAAACCAGTACTGGAGAACTGAGCCTGAAAAATCACAGGACCTGCTTGCAAAGGAAGGAGCACAAGGAGAATATTTTGTTCACTCCTATTAAAGTTGTACAATTGCTTGTATGATTTGGGAGTTATTTCCATTATAATCCAAGCAGAACAAAAATTCCTTTCAAACAAGAATCTTTATGGCTGCTCAAGTAACTCAAGTCACATTCAGTTGAAGAAGGAAGAAAATTTTTAGTTCTGTTGTCCTTGAAATACAATGGCCTTTAATTAAACATTGATATTTTTGTGAAATACAAAACAGCCTAATAAATTATCAAACTTTTCTATTGATCATTGAAATTCAAAGCACTCTGAATTCTGTCATTAGTGCAGAAAGAGCTGTAATATAAATAAGTACATAATGTCTGTCGCTGCTCTGGTGCCATGTTGGTTGTATTCTTAGACCACAGGCCACTTTCTGTGAATCTGCTGACTGCTAAATAATCATGTCTTTTGCTGAGTTCCTGTAACAGCAGACACATAATCATCTGTTCAAAATAATTATGTAAGATTCTAGTTGATCTAAAGAGAGTCATATAGATTTTTAGCCTATAATTAGCATATATATTTTCCAGCTTTGCTTTTTCAGATAGAACTACGAGCAGTTGTGTATTTTACTACAGTTTTCTTTGCTAGTAGTCTACATTCCAAACTCTTCTGAAAGCTGTGAAAGTTTTACAGACTTGGTGCTGGAAAACAGAGCTTAAACCCCAATAATTTCTGTGCAAGAACCAGAAGGGAAGATAGGACTCCAGTTCAGTAAAAGAGCTTGCACTGCACCTACCTGGATTTTCTTTCAATAACTTAAGTTTAAAAAAAAAAGAATATGAACATTCTTTGAGGTTGCAAGTGCCTCTGGTTTCAGTGGATATAACTCTTTATCTGCTGCTGAGGTGGTTCTGGTCAGTGGGTTAGAACAGATGGAAGCCAAACTGGCAGAGAATGAGTCGTTGTTCCCCACTAGTGATTGACCCAGCATGATCAAAACACATCTGGTTGAAAGTAGCAGCACTGCTTACCATGGCTGCTGTCTGGGTCCATGGAGATCTGAAGCTGCCAAAAATTAAACCTTCAGGGTTTCAGCTCTGCTGCTCACCCTAATCCACCATGGCTTTGAACAAGTTATCAAATTCAGAGTGTGTCCTTTCCTCTCCCAGCAAAAGCTCCAGCATACAGAATGTAGGATACCCAGTGAATTCAGGCTTCCAATATGCTGTAAGTAGAAGGACAGAACTCAAAATGATAATTGTTGTTATCTACTGGGGCAGGAACTCTGAATTCTTTCTGTGCTTGGCTTTGGCTAAAAAATTTTCACATTTGGATAAGCCATCATGTAATCTCAGAGGGTGTTTTAGCTGGGAATGTGGAGCTGATTGTAAGAAGGTCCATGTCCCTGCAAATAATTCTTACATAATTGGTAATATGCCAGCAGGACAGCATTCCAGTAGCTTAGATTCATGCTAGTAAAAAATGGAAGCTGGGGAAGGACAGCTGCTGTGTACTGCTGTACAGTGTTACAGTGTTTGTCCTGCATCCAAACACTTTTAAGACTAGTCATACAAAATTCAAGTTGGTCCTGCAATCAGAAAAGTGTTTATGGATTCAGAAATTTTAAATCAGTCACCCAGGGTGTGAGGAGGATTGGTGCAGAGTCTCCAGTTCTGGAGTGTCCCTTTGGGTTCAGAACTGGATGGGTCCTTGCTGCAAGCACCTGATCCAGCCTGCCCCAGCTTCTCAGGTGGTAACACAAAACCCAGGAATGTACACGGTGATAAATAACAGCAATGAGTCTATTCATAATGGAGTCTGTGATATTTACACTCCTGTAAAAAAGCTCTATTCGTGTAGTTCCATATTAGCTTTTCTTTTTCAGAGGGAATAAAAATATCTGGATTAGAACCATATGATTGAACCATTTATTCAGAAGTCAGCCCGACAGCAGTAGCAAAAATTTTGCTGGAGAGGCCTACTAGTGTTAAATCTCTCTGCAGAGTGGCATCATTTTATTAGCAGAGTAGATATGATGTTAAAAATTATATCTATTATAGCCATCCCAGAGGCATTCACTCAGAAGAGAGTAATGGAGCACAGCTAACAAAAGAGATTTGTCCATTTGGACATTCTGAAAGGCCCTGAGATAAGAAATAATTCTCACATAAGCAGTTCCTGAGTTAAAATATTAATTTATAGGAAATACTTTTAAAAAGGTCTTTTGAGGAGATTTTACAAGCTTCAGTTTTCCATTTTTGAAGGCTTTAGAACTTACCTCACCTGGTAAGAATTTACAAGTCCAATCCCAATTATTTGTGTTCTCTTTTGAAAGCACAGTAACTTCCTGAGCAAGGAGAATGTTTGGTTCAGGACATAGCCATGGTGTGTTGTTGGGGTTATTTCATTATTGTTACATTATTATAATAATTCATTATTCTGGTAGTTTCAGTGGACAAACCTTTGCCCTGATGGAGGCTTGTTCACCTTCCCTGAATGGTGCAGTGGGGATGGATGAGCATCACTGCACAATGCTGCCTGCTTTGCTTACTCCCTGAAAGGCCTTCCTGAGCAGCTGGGTTGGAGGCAATTCTCTGAAAGACTGAGTTGTTGTTTTTATAATAACTTAGAGACATAGGAAGGAGAAAACCAGCACAGTAACAACCCCACTTTTCTCTTTGGAGGAGCTTGGTTTCCCTGGTACTGTGTCCTCCACTCCACCCATTGTCTTTCTAAGGGCTGTGTTTCCTCTGACAGGGGACAGTTTGTAGCTCCCCTTTTACGTCCAACTTAGCAGCCAGATTTCAGCTTACATGCATTTCCTGGGATGTCTGGATACATTTTCATAATAAATTAATAAGGTGCACTATCAGGTACTTTGCTAGCATCTGAATTTCTGACCTGTGCTGCTGCCTACATTTACTGTTACAATTCTTCCAAAGAGCCATCAGCTTGTCTAGGGTGGTTAATTCTGTGTGTACATGCTGCCTGCTGCTTGTGTAACCATTGCCCAGTACATAGAGAGGGCTACTTTGGGGGTAGAGGAGGAGTGTGAGAATTATTTTATTCTTGCACCCTGCTAGAAACACTGAAAAACCATGAAGGCTAAAAGGCTTCTGTTGAGCTCAGTTTTTAGTTGACATAGAGCTTGCCACTCCTCTAAATGAGTCAGAGATTAAATATAGTCCAGCTACTAACCCCCCCTGGTCAGCAGTGTGCAGGAGAGGAGTGCATTCGTTGGCCCTTTGTCTGTTTTTGTGATTATTTCTTGTTAACTTCAAGAAGTCTGCTTCAAACTAATAGAAAAGATATCAGGAATGCAGCAGCTAGGAGAAATCTCCCCTTTTGAAGAACTGCTTTTATATTGGTAGGTTTTTAGGTGTTTGGAGAAGAGATGTTTTTAACGGAAGAGACAGTGTCAAAGCCCCATTTGTGCCTGCTCACTTCAGATTGTAGATTAAGAATTCTTTTACAACACTGTTGAAAAATGACATTTATAAGAAAATGCAAGGATATTGGACTGTGTAAAAATAATGGACTTCATTAGAGAGCTTGGGGACAGGTATTGTAGCTGGCATCTCTCCTTTTTTTGGTTTTGGGAGTATCTGGTGTTAATCTTGATTGCACAAAGTGAAAGAGAACCATCTCAAATTTCAGCAGAGTTCCCTGCACTTAGGGTTACTCTGGTACCAATTTAATTTTCAGGAATTTGGGATAGTTTCTCAAAGGTGCTCACTAAAATGAAAGATTTCTCTTTGCTTTGACACATTTAAGAGGCTAGATCTCCTAGGCACTCAAAGCATTTAATGAAGTCCAGTTTTTTCTCTGCACCTGATGAAAATGCTGTTGCATTTGGTGAGAAGTTCCCGAGTAATATCTGCTGTTTACTCACTGATATTTGCTATCATCTGGGCAGAGTGTACTTACCTCTCCAACCTGCAAGCATATGAAATTTGCCTCTGGCTCTTTAGATTTTATATTAAGCTATTTTTCAGTCTTTAGTGAAGGAAAATCTTTTTCCTGCTGTTCTCTCCTTAGTGCTGGAAGCGGCAGCAGTCTGATCCTGCCGTCTCATAGCTTCACTTCCTGTCAGCACTTCTCTTATTGCTGTGAGATTTTTTTGTTCCTCACCACATAGCTCAAGCAGAGACTCCCAGCCAGTCCTAACAGCCTTTCCATAACATGCAAGAAGTTGTGTTCTCCCCAGTGCCTGGCGAAACTAAACCCTAAGCCTAATTTTCTTGGAAATAAGATATGGAAGCCTCTTCTTCCTTTGTGCCCAGGCTGGACTATTCTAACAGAGCAGGGAGGCCAGGCCTGGAGGCGTGAGTGTTGGTGGCTGGAGCAGCTCACCAGAGCTACTCCTCATTGGAAGTGTCAGGAATCTTCCTATCCTTAGATCCTGTCTTCTTGTGGCAGCAGCTTGGTCTGCCTAGAGCAGTTTTTAAGGTTTCCTGTGGCTGGGAGTGGGGTGAGGAACAGGAGAAACATAGAATTAGGAGCGACAACAGGTTTTGGCAGTAGAAGGAAAAAGCTTGCTTGCAAATCCCAGTAAGTTTGCTCCTCGTTCTGAAGTGAAAATCATCAGAAAATTCCAGGCAGGAAGACTTCACACAGCCCCAGATATGGGGAAGCAAAGCAGAGAGAAAGAGGAGGATGTGTTTTCTTTGTTTTCTTTTTGAGTGATCTCACACAGTATCTTCCCCCCATATTTTCTTTTTCCAGATTTTTTTTCATCATTCTGGATTTTGTTTTGCCTTTTTCATTTCCCCAGATGTTCTCTGCAGCTAAGTGTCTGCAAGGAGAATGAATGCATAATTTCCTCACATTTCCAGTATTTACTTAGAGGGGAAGCTGCATGTACGTGCACAGACAGACACATAGGTGTGTAAAAGCATGCTGGTAAATTCTGCAGGCTCAGAAATGGGCACCCACAGTGGAACTGCTTCCACAGATAGGAGCTGCCAGCTTACAGGTTCTGGCTCCTACTTAACTGTACTCAGACTGAATGCTTTATTATTTGCCATAAAGACTGGAGGCTTTTGAACCCAGGTTTAACACTTTCCCAAATGAGCTTTGCGTGCAGTGGCGTGTCAGGAGGGGCTGCTGTGCTCTCACCCTCGCCTACAGGTGTTGAGTCTGTGAGTGGCTCCCTGTTCCCATTTGCTCTATGGTCCCCTGTGGGTGGTTTTGATCCTGAGTTTATTTTAATTGCCTTGCATTGTCCGTTGGCCATCTCTGTAGTTACAGAACTACTGAAGTGATCTCTCATTATGCAATTTGATGCAGGCATAATTATGAAATTATAGTGTGTAATTTATTCATTTTGAGACAAGCCTATATTAAAATACACAACTGCTTCTTTCTCTAGAAAATCCTTTTTTTTTTTCACTTTCAAAGTTGAGTGGGAGGTTCCACAGAGCAGGTAAGGGGCTGTGTTTTCCTGGTGAGAGGGTGAGTCAGGTTGGCAGGGGTGGGTTGTGAGCACACAGAGGTGGGGGCAGTGCTGTGCAGGTACAGCCCTGCCACACCTGCACCCTGCAGTGGGGTTTATCTCAGCTCTGACAAACTTCTCCACACTTGAGTCTTAATGCAATCTTAGCAAGTAGAATTCCTTAAAGAAGCTTTGTCACAGCCTTCAAGTTCTGATAGGGGAATGGTAAAGTGAAACATCTTTTTAGTGAAACAAAGGAAGCTGATAAAGTATGTCCTGTGAGTTGAATGTTAATTCTGTTACAGGGCAAATACTTGACAGATTGAGATATCCTATTGAGAGCAGATCTGATCACAGGCCTTTAAGTGAACACAGTACCTTTTAACTCCTTTCTTATTTCCATTTAGAAGTAATTAAATGACTTTCAGATTAAAATGGGAATTGTTTTGTGGTGATTTAGAACTTCATACAGACAAGGTGTGAAAGTATCCCATTTTTTATCTGTATTTTAGCAGAAATTTATAATAAAATTGAAATGTTCCATTTTATAGAAGCTTTAGGTGTTGCTGTACAAGTCAGTTGGGATTGGTTTAGTTCTACATTGTTTTTAACTTTTGCAGCTATATTTTAACCCAGCCTTATGCAATAACATGATTAAAATACAGAATTAAATTAAATTAATTACATTTTTTATTGGCAACATACAAATTTTATTTCAACTACAAATTTTATTTTCTGTTTGGGAAATGCTGTCTCATCAATATGGACCTGCTCATGGAAATGCATGGATATTGGTGGAAATTCAAGGGTATCAACAAAAGCAAGGGCATTATAGAAACAGCAAGCAGGCTGATTGTCTATGCAGTCACCTTGTGGAGACTGAAATTCTCATCCCCAATTAACTGTTTGTCCTTTCTGCCAGACCACTGCTCCTTCTATTCTTTTGTCTCCTATTCTGGTGTTTATTCAGTGTTTAGGAATAGAAGGATCAGGATTTGCTTATAGCTTAAAAGCAATATTAGAAAAAAAAGTCTCCTCTGACTTTGCTGCCGGATTGAATTGGCCCTTTCTGATTATCCCTAAATGAGTGCAATTGTAAAGAATGGAAAATGGACAGGAAATATGTCTAACCCAAACTTTCAGTCTTGGCTTGCACACCAGCCCTTAGGGTACCCCTGGGTGTCAGAGCCTAAATCATTCCAGGGTCTGAGAATTATTCTGTGTGATGTTTGTGTCACAGGTGACAAACATCACGAGTGTTTTGTCATGGCAGAGTTTCATTATCTGCTCTCAGCTGTGGATTTTTTTGAGCTGGGTGCATCTTTGAGTGCTGGGCATGGCTGGGCTGTGCTCCCTGAGAGTTCAGAGACATGTGGAGGGGACAAATGCCTTTGGCTGGGAATTCCAGTGTAGCCCTGGGAAGGGATTCACCAGAGCTGTCTCTTGGGTATTTAACCTCTGTGCACGGGCATGCAGGGCAGGTGTACCACATCCTCTGGCAAAGGAATTAGCAACTCCCTCCTGGTGCTGGAAGGCACAGGTCAAAGATTTTAGTAGAGCCCAGAAATCTCTCTTGCTCAGAAAAATTCTCAATTATCAGACAAATCTTGCCCTCTCTTCAACATTTTGAGTAAATATTTAAAGACACGAAGCAGCCACTTCCCTAGGAAGAAGATTCCTCTTTGGCTGGATATTTCTTTTCTTCCAGCACATTTCTCTCCAGTCTTAGGCACTATTTTGTTGTCTTTAATACCCCTTGATTGCATCTTGTTATCATCTTGTCTTGATTGGCTTTGTGGCTCATTATACAAAAAGGGTGCTAATCTTTGTTAATTAGTTCCTTATTAGAGTCAGTTGAGATTTGTAGCACAATAAGTGAGCTGTATTTCTGATGATAAATAATTGGCTGCCAAGGAATCCTTAGCGTGAAATCGTGTCAGTATAACTGACGATACTTTAATATTTTATGTGGGTTTGTATGTGTTTACTACAGTACTTGGTTCTTCCATCTGCAATTCCCAAGCCTTCTTTTTTTGTCCTGCAGTTCTGTTACTAGCTTGAACATTCCTTACTCCATGCTGCATTCTATGATTTCATTACTTCATTGCTAGACAGCTGTTTTGTTCAGAAAGCTGTCTCCTGTGAATGGCAAGAAGGAGTTTTTCCTACTCCTTTTTACACTTTATTGTATCCTGGTTTTGCTGTGTCATGGCACTGGATATGATAAGTCTTTGGGGAACATTAACACCTGAAATCTTTTCTGGAGAACTGGTAATAGGAAATGGGATGTGAGGTTGTAGTGATAGTTTAAATCAGTGAGATGCTCCCGTATTTCAGCAGAAATCCAAGTCATTGCTCTGTACCTGGCCCCACTGATGATGGCCATGGTTCCATGTTGTGGTGTCTCTCACAGGTTACTGCTGCTGAGAGGGAGAACCATGAGAACTGGGTGTAAGGACTAATCCCTCCCCGTGCTTGCTGACCTCTGGGTACCCCAGGAGATGAGGCTGAACCAAACTCAAGCCTTTGCCCAACTTTCTGGTATTCCATAGTGTTTTTCCTGGGAGGCAAATGAAAATGTGCTTTTCAGCAGTAATCCGTATCAAAACAAGCAAAACCTTGGGAGCCTCAGCATTGTGAGACCTGTGTTCCCACCCTGCTCAACTACAGCTCTGATGCACTGACCTGGGTAGTGCTCTTTTGTCCTCTGTAAAATGAAATATAGACACCCCTGGGAGCAGAGGGATGAACTGGAGGGAAGTGGAGTCTGTTTCTTGGCTGATGCTAGTGAGGGATTGTCTGAGGCTGGAGAGGCACCTCTGCAGCAGAGCATCACTGCCCTGGTACATTTGTATAGAGGAAGGCAACTCTCAGCTCATTCAACCAAGCAGGAACAGACAGAGTGGGAGAGTGTAGGTGTAACCTCTCAGTTTTCAGTCTCTTTGTAGCCTTATACTTCCATCTATTTGTTTTGTTAATGTGCAGGGCCCAGTGAGATGCCAAATGTCCCTGCTGCTGTGTCACAGTCAGCAGGGTTTTGTGGAAGAGTGGGATTTCCCTACAATCATGTCCCTGATGGAGCCAGCACAGCTTCCCTGCAGTGCTCTAGTACAGTTATTTCAGTAGGGATCCTCGTGGTTAAATAGAATATTGCTTTGCAGAAGGGTTGGGGATATTCCTGGTGTGGGTATCCTGATCTGAGAGAGATTTGGTGACAGCTTTGAGCTAACGTGCTGCTTTTCCCAGGAAGCAGCAGAGGCAGCTGTGTAATTGGTCTCACACAGTAAGGATGATGTGCCTCATGGAAGAGAAGGGGGAAAAAAAGGCTAAAGAAAGTCAGAAAAGTGTCAGCTCAAGCAGTTGGCTGAGGAATCCTTGGGTTATATGTTCCTCCTAAATACTGTAATGTTTTGGATAACATTAATATACGTTTTACACTGCAGAAAAGTAAGTCAATTATTTTAGTCCCAATGATAAATTGTGAAGTAGTTTAGCTAGATCTGCTTGTTTTCAATTTCCTTACATTATGGATGGAGCCTAGAGGTGCCCAAATATATACTTTATGATTTGCGTTTTATTGCCCAGCAATACTTCAGTTTTATAAAACTACCAGAAAATTTCTTCTGTTCGCATAGAAGTTATTATTGGGACTCTCCCCAGCACCACATTTATTTTGCAGATTTCTTTGATGTGGTAGAGGGGCGTTCTGGAGAATGCTACTTCTATTATAGGAAAGGTCACATCTCTCTCTTGCTTAAATCCTATGGGAATTCCATTTTCAAGGAGCTACAGCTTCACTTTTGCACATTGACACTGAGCTGCCTATTCTCTAAATGATAGGATTTATACAAGTAAATACTGTAATCTGAAGATGGGCATGTGTGAAACATGCTTGGTGTCCATGGAGTGGGCTTGTCTCCTCTGTACAGATGCTGCAGTATTCCTATTCCATGCTGAGCTCCACGTGTTTATCCAGTGTCCCTCAGATGAGGGAGGACATGGAGCAGTCAGCTGCTGGCACCCATTCCATCCATTCCCAGTGCCAGCAGCACTGTGGGCTGGGCTACAGCTTTGCTGTTAGTTCATAGGGCAGAGTGTTTTTAAAAGAAGCCGCTGTACCTGCAGCTGATGTAGATCATGTGTACAAATCTGTAGAGGTTTGTGATATAAAATCCATCCTAACTTTAATCATAAAATTATGTTCTTCCACTGCACAGTACCTAACCTGGTTTGTACCAATTTATCAGACTTTCAGCTTACATTTCTAGTCTCTAGTCTCTCTAATATACTGTGTGAACCATGGTCAGGTCATGAAGTTTTATATCACAGTTTGTAAATTTTACCATTTCTTCCAAGCAATATAATTTCGCAACAAACAAATTTTAAAAAATAATAATATAAGGCATCAAATGATTATAAACAGCCTACCCTCTGGGCATTCCATTTTACTGTGTGGTGATTGGAACTCGTCTGCAAAATAATGCTGGGTTATTTCTCAAGGATATGTACCAAAGTCTCAAATAGTTTTGGTATTTGAATTGCTAAAAGATCACAGTACATATCAAAGCTATTTTTAGTGTTTGAGAAGATGCATGTAGAGTGATTTAACTAGTGCATGAGATATTTTGACAACAAAATATTTTTTAAGACATACACTGAATGTTTGTGAATTATGAGTTTTATTCTCAGTAGTCAGAACAATGTGTTTATTCCCATTAGTGGAAAAGTCATAAATCAGAGTGGCAAGATCCCTTGCTCACAAGTGCTTGTGTGTATGCAGATGTCTGTACTCTTCCCATTTTCAACTGAATAGTTGTGTTTATTTCATTATCCCAAACCACAGAGGTGAAAATCACTGTTGCTCACATTAGAGTCTAGTGAGATAAGCTGCTTAACTCCAGCTGACTCCTGCCTATAGTGAAAAATAAGTCAGGAATCTTATGGCATTGAATTCTACATTAATGGGACAATTTGTGGCAATTTCTCAAAGGTGATTTCTGTGCTACAAGTTGGAAGTCCCTAACTGAATGAAGATACAACCTGCTGTGAGCATTCTGACTGTTTCCAGTGCTGAGTATTCCAATTGTGTGTGCTCTAGTGAGTTGTGTTGCTGCTAGAGCACAGAAATAAGAAAAAAAGCAGGTTCTTGCTGCACAAGCAGAACACAAAATGTCACCAAATGATCCAATTAACCCAGGAATGACTGCTAGTTTGTAGGTGAACAAGCAAAGTGGGCATACAGCTGGCCTACAGTATCCCTTCTGAGACTTTTTTCTATTCTGGACATGGTAGTATCTGCCTAAAATGTGCATTTTAATCTAAGATTTGAAGCCAAAGCGTCATCGTGGGATGAATCCTGTCAAAGGAAGATGCCTCATTTTAATGATTGCCTATCTAACAAGTTAAGAATGTTTTTACAGCAAAACTATAGAAAACGCAATGCGGGACAAAGTCACAGTCTTGTAAATTAATAATAAAAAGTTTATAAAAGAATCCACTAGCACCTGTTCTTTGAAAAATGATGAATCCTGAATTGAAGACTGTCATGAATAGGATAAGGATGAAGCTCTCAAAGAAATTCTTCAGGAATTTCTTTTAATAAGAGCTGAAAAGTATGCCTTGGGCATAATATCACAGGACAGAGATTTGAAAGCCTCGAGCCAAATTTCTCTTTTGCCATTGTAATTTGACCCAGCTATTGTAGTTAATCACTGAATATAAGGTAGCTACAAGTTCCATTCTCTAGGTAACCTATTAGAAGTTCAATAATTAGAAAAGTTTCAGCTATTTCCCATCATGGCTAAATGGTTGGAAAAATAGCGTTAAATCCCTTTCTCAAGAATTTTAAAGAAGAAAGGTACTTAACTGGGAACCTCCCGTTCTCAGTTGTTCTTTAGTGGCATGTGAAGAGGAAAACAAATTTCAAAGTGTTGAGACATTTCAGTGAGGTGCCTGAGGGAAAGCAGGGAACACTTGACATGCAGTGAACCCAAACTTACAGGAATCCGATACCCTCATCTCACTGAAATCGTAGGTGGTTTTGTGCCAGTGGGAGCTGAAAGTGCTTAGCCTTGTGTGAACAATCTCTGAGATTGCAATTTACTCCTGCACTCAGGGCTGCTGGAAAGGGCCTGGGGGTTACAGCAGATGCCAAGTTGAAAATGAGACAACAGTGTGTTTGATTGTAAATAAGGCAAAACACACACTGAGATGTGTTGTGAGGGGTAAAGTCAGAAGATAAGGGAAGAAGGCTGTGCATGTCCATTCTGACTTTGTTCTTGTTATGGGAAAATTGGTGCTGCCCTACTGAGCTCTTGGTTTTGATGAACAGCATGTGCATTGATTCTGAGTGTGTTTACTTGCATCAGCTTACTTGCAGTACTTTAGTTTGGGCTAAAATCCTGAGCTCAGTTTGAGAATAGGATGAAATATCAAGGAGCTTTTTTCAGGCAGTGACTCCACGTCACCTTGAATATCTTACTGTAACATTGAAGAACTGGTTTAATCAACGCTTGACAGGAAAGCAATGGTCATAGAGGATTGTTGAAAGAGGAACTGATCCTCCCTTGGGGTGAGGGAATGGTAGAAATGGTCTCTACAGGTACCTTGTCATTTTTTGCCAGACCTTGGTAAAATGTAGCTATGATAATCTGTCTAGTTGCTTTTATTTTTCTGTCTGTCATTAGTTCTACTCCTGAGACCCCTTTCAAGCACCACAGGTCTCTGAAGCAGGAAGAGACCTCCACAGTATATCTAAGTATATGTAAGCATATATAAGTATATATAAGTATATACAAGTATATATAAGATTTGGCAGTGTGTCAGTGCATGTGATTGTGCAATCTGTGATCACATCAGTCCCACTTTATCCTTCCTACTGAGTTGCCTGGGTATTTGGAATTTGGAGTGTGACCAACAGCTGCACTGTTGATTTCAATGTACCTTGTTCTCAGAAATGTGAACGTTCTGTTCATTGTTTACAGTGAGTTCCTGTGAAAAAGTTGCAGATTAATGTACTTTTTTTATTGTAAAAATCTCACTAATGGGAATAACAGCCAAATGCAGAGTTTGTTTGAGAATCAATAATGTCATTCTCCATGGTGTCCTCAGGCAAGGAAATGACATTTTGAAAGATTGGATTTAAAATGTATGAAAGACCTGGCACCCAAAGTATTGCTGGAAATCAAAAATACTGTCTCTTACAATAATGCCTTGATTCCAGACTCTGTGAAACTATTTTATGAAATTTACAACTGCAGTTCTCTTGCAGAAAATCATGATATATTAAAAAGTCTATGGAAATAGACAGGCTCTGTGTGAACCTTCAAAACAAAACCAAACAGAAGTTTGGCTGGATAGCACATCAATCATCTTTCGGAAGTCATTGTTTAATAGGAGATGTGGAATAGTCTCTTAGAATTTAAGTCAAGCGTATTTTAAATGGGATTTGTTTATTTGTTTGCAATTTCACTAGGAAAGACAGCATTTACAGAAGACGCCTCTGAAATTGTGGTTTTCATTCTGAGTTTTGTCCTGCGTCTGTGAGAATTGGTTGGAGGGAGTACAATGACACCTTCTGAATATTTTTAGTCTTGCGCTGTTTTGCAGTGTGGTATTCACACTAACCATTGCAGAGGTCACTTTATAAATTGGCACAAAGTTTCACACTCTCACAGCTACCAGGAGAGCTGTTGCTGGTTATTACATTTCTCCAGTCTTCCACCTCTTCCATCATTCTAAAACAAAGCCAGTGAGAGAATTTGCTTTTGTTGTATGCTTTGAGTTAAAATACATACATTCAAACAACATGAGTTTCCTCAGTTCAGCAAGGTGAGCTCTGCTTCTCAAAATCTGTTTTCATGGGGTAGCTTTACTCTGCCTTTTGTAGCTGCATTCCTTTGGTCTGCAGGGCTGTGCCCTTGTGCTGCACCTTGCACTGAGCTTTGTCATTTTAAGTGTCTTCAGAGAATGCCTCCCTCTTACTTGTGTTTGTGCCTTCTCAGGATGGCAGAGAGGAGCTGTGAGAAGTCAAGGTAAATGGACAGCCTTTCACATAGCAGATGAAAAGAAATGAGAAGAAACAGGACATGAACTGTAGTTTTTCAGTTTTGTAGCCTTCATATGGACAATATGAACAGTGCTGATTTTCCTCTCTGTGTATGTGCACTACTTTGAACTCAAAGAGATTTTCATATTTACATGTTCATATTTACAAACACTCCTCATGCTATAGAAAATATTTACACAGAGCTGGATGCAGTTATTTTCTCCAATTTGGATGTGTCATGATTATCTCATCTACTTTTGTGACAGATCCTTGACACAAAAACTTGGTTTTGGCTTATACAGCTCCAGTGAAGATCACTGCATATTGTCCTCCAGTTTGAGAAAACTTTTACTATTTGTGTTGCTCAGATTAGGATTAACATCAGTGAATGCAGGTACCTCCATTCCTGGAAAATAGTGAAAATACTGAGTGCAGTCATCAGAAGAAATCCTTTCTCCTCTCATTTTGTTAGTCTCTGAATGAAAGATATCTTCTAAAGCAGACCTCAGTGCAAATGAACTTAGGCTGTATTAGAAGCAGGTTTTAGATTTTCTGTAAATCTAGGAATGATGGAAGCTGCTGGCTGGACTGCTTAAGAAATTTTCCCATGGCCTTGATGCAATTCCTCATAAATTGAAATTGGAGCCCCCTGTCTGCTGACCAGTATGGATGCACAATTCAGGCCTGTGCAGTGGGAATTTGTCGAGGCCACGATATTCTCTCCTTTCTCTTTTACCTTCTTCTATCCCTTGATGGCATTCAATTCTGAAACTCCCATTAAATTTGGAATATTGCTTGTGTGCACTGTGTAATTATGGATTCCATACTCCATGACCTGACACTCATTATTCTGCATACACTGTTCTTTGTTAAAAGGGCAAGGAGGGATATGTGCTCAAATAGTTGAAGCTGTCTGTATGAAAGGATCTTCCAAGTCTGTCTCTGCACTGGGGAAGGATGAGGCCATTTGAGAGTCACAACTGTATTTTGGCCAAGTTGAAATGTTCACTTGCTGCATGTTCCCCATATGCCATTGAACAAACATCAGCATAATCAAGCACAAAAGAAAAGCCCCAATTCTCAGACGAAAGAGTGTAGGCAGATTTGCATGTATCACCCACATTAGTTTATAATTATGGAGTTTGATCCTTATCCCTGAGATCCTTTGGGATGTGCACAAAAGCTTCCTCAAACCCTCGTGCTGCGAGTCCTGTTTGGATGTTCAGGACTCCTCTGCAGGAACTGTGTAAATCAGCACAGGGACTATGCAATGCTCACTTTACAGCATGGAGAGAGGGAAGTGACAAATTGTATTTAATTTTACAATATTCAAAAGGCAAGGCTCCCATGTGATGCACTTCCACTCAGGAGACATTAGTTTTTGCCATGGAATTTGTGTTTCTTAAAGTAAAACATCCATCCATGACTGTCTCACATAAACAAATGCAGGTGTTAGAACTGTTCCCCACTTTGCTGTGGGAGTTTTGTTTTTTTCCCTGCTGTTTGTGTGAATTTTCTTTCTCAGTGGAAATCCTATTTCACTTAAACTTGTGGGGGTTTTTTCTCAAGTGTAACCTCAAGCTAAACTCTTGTGCTTATGTTGCTATTTTTTACAATGGTTTAAGCTGAAGTCAACCTTCCTATTAGCATTTTAATGGAAAAGGAGATTCTAGCACTTAGCAAGACATTTTGTCTGCTTTCAAATGGCAACGTGGTAAAGGTATGAAATTATGTTTTCCATTGTTTGCAAATTCTTCCTTTTCCTGCTGCAAGGCTCTTTTTCCTTTATTGATATAAATAAGAGCAGAACTTGGCAGGAACATCCCAGGTCGTCTGTTACATTCTCTTTATAACAACATCAAATACTCAACTTTATAAGCTAGTCAGTCCTGTTTTAAATGAAATTGAGAAGGTTTGCTCATGCTTTCTAAGCCTATTGTGAATGTTCTCTTTACTGCTCATTAAAATACCTCTTCATAGCTTAAATGAATTCATGGTCAATTATAACCATTTCTTTCAATACCAGGTGATGGCCTTTAGCTGAAATATTGTTCTTTTAAGTGAAGATAATTTTCCAAATATGGTTCTGTTGCCACAGTCCTTCCTTACAGATGTCCCCATTGTGTGACACTGTATGGGGAGCCCTTTCCTTAGTGGGAATATGAAAGTGAGTCAGGACACTGTCTGCCTAAGTAAATAATACTGAATGTACTGTCAGCTTTCCAGAGATACTGCAGGGTCTTTCTTAAACCCTCCAAAACAGTGGAGGTTAAGCCATGTGAAAATCAAAGGACAAGCCATAAATTTGTTGTACAGGCAAGAATCATTTATTAAATGTTCCCAAGGCAATAAAGATTATAAGGTAATGATTATAATAATAGCTTTGTTCCTGCCTTGCTAGGATTTCCATTAGATGTTAATTCTGTTATTAAAAATTAAATTTGTTTTATTTATGATCCTGTGTTCCAAGGAAACACCTATTGATCAAAACAGGCCTTGCTTTATCAAAAATTCAGAGCATTATCCAGATCAGTTGTCAAGCTGGATACGTTACACCAGAAGATGTTTTAACAGTGGCAGGCACAAAGTGATGTGTCCAGCAAGAGGAAAAGCCAGCCACACCTAGGAAATGTATCCCGAAAACCTGGAGCACCTTCAGGGCTGCAGGGGTGAGAGCACATTGTGCTGCTCTGCCAGTGGAGCCACAGTAGCTCCTTGGAGCATGGCCAGGGCAGCCACTGGCAGGATGAGGCTGCTGGTAACAGCCTGTTGAAAGGGTTTAATATTGAAAAAATTTAATCCCTGTACTGGTGTAAGTGCTGAGAAGGTTTCCTGATGTGTGTGGTGCTTTCCCATTGAAGGGCTCACTGTCACTCAAAAAGAGAAGGCAGCAGCAACAAGGTACAAAGTGAAGCCAGACAGGTGCACACAGGACCCAGTGTCCATGTGGTGGGGATGGTGCTGGCTCTGTCCCCTGGCCTCTCCTGCATCAGCACATGCCAGCCCTGAGCTCTGGCAAGGAGTGGCATCTGCATTTTCGTGGGGACAATAGGAGGAGGGTTGGATTTTTCCTATGCTGGCTGGAAGACCAGTGGATAGAAAGCTGCATTTTTCTTGTAAATTGGTGGAATAATGGAGTATTTGGGGACAAGGTTGGATCTCACATACAAGTAGGTATCTGATGAGGCTCTGTTAAAAGACAGAAACCTTCATCTGCTGTACAGGAGCAGTTCAGTGCAAGTGTCAGAACAGCAGGTCATCGGGGCTTGTGTGACTTAGCTGTGCCAAAAGTTATTTATATTCTTTTATTTGAGAGCAAGGTCTACAAAGCTTCTGTCCTGAAGAATCAGAAATTCAAATGCAGGAGGATTTCCAACCAAAATATGAACACTGGATCAGTAAATTAAATCGAGTTATAAGAGGATAAACATACATTGTCAGGCACTCCACCCTTCCTATTCCCGCTGCTTTGGGGTAGTGTGGGGTGGTGATGTTGCATTACATTTATATAAAAGATTTCTGTGAGGCTGGGTGACTGTACCTGAGATTATCCACTCTGCCAGAGGAGAAAGTAGCTGTTAATTTAATGTATTTTCTGGTTTGGATAAGCTATTTTGTTTGGACAGACAGAGTGCAGATTTTCCAAATTGCTTTTCCATCCTTTTAAGCAAAGAATCATGAGGAGAATAAAACCACAAAGACCATGCATTAAGTCTCGAGATCATTCTTGCTGCAGAGTTAAATTGTTTGAGAATAATAATAATAATAA
>VZTB01003542.1:171-30508 GCA_013397245.1 Thryothorus ludovicianus
GGAGAACATTCCAGAGGGGTCAGGATGATGCTGGAAGTGCAGAGGGAAAAAGCCTCTGGAGAACATTCCAGAGGGGTCGGGATGATGATGGAGAGGCAGAGGGAAAATGCCCCAGAGAACATTCCAGAGGAGTCAGGATGATGCTGGAGGTGCAGAGGGAAAATGCCCCTGGAGAACATTCCAGAGGGGTCGGGATGATGCTGGAGGTGCAGAGGGAAAAAGCCTCTGGAGAACATTCCAGAGGGGCTGGAATGATGATGGAGGTGCAGAGGGAAAATGCCCCTGGAGAACATTCCAGAGGGGTTGGGATGATGCTGGAGGTGCAGAGGGAAAATGCCCCTGGAGAACATTCCAGAGGGGTTGGGATGATGCTGGAGGTGCAGAGGGAAAATGCCCCAGGAGAACATTCCAGAGGGGTCAGGATGATGCTGGAAGTGCAGAGGGAAAAAGCCTCTGGAGAACATTCCAGAGGGGTCGGGATGATGATGGAGAGGCAGAGGGAAAATGCCCCAGAGAACATTCCAGAGGGATCAGGATGATGCTGGAGGTGCAGAGGGAAAATGCCCCTGGAGGCAGGAAAATGAGGATCACCATTATTGTCAATGTTCTGGGCAGAGCTCTCCCAGCTCAGTGTGGCTGCTGATCCGATGGATCTGAGGGATCATAAAACCCTGGAAAAGGGAAAACAAATCCCCCAGTGCCACGCCCCTCGGAGCTCCACCCACCCGGCCACACCCAGATGGTTCAGCCCCGCCCACAAGTGACACCAGCCAGGGGGAGGCTGTGGCATGTACAGGAACAAAGTCAACAGAATTCCCTGAATTCACAGATTTAGCACAAATTTATCCATCATCTTGGCAGAAGAACAAAGAGAGATCAGCCTTCTCCCCCCACTTTTTGGATGTTTTAGGCCAGAACCCTCTCACACCTTTATATTTCTATTTTTTTAAACAGCAGTGTTTGGATGATGACGTACAAAAAAATAAGGACATGTTTATCTGGATTTAACAAATGAATTAAAAAAAAAAGAACAAACCCAACCAATTTTGGAAATAAACTCTTAGTCTGAATGCAAATTAAACTTCTGAGTCAATTAAAAAAAAAACAAAACAAGACAAACCCTTAAAGTTCCATTTATCCATTTTATTTTGTTGAGATTTTTTTGGTCATGTTTTCCCAGACCCAGAATAGACATTTTTCTGAGGATGCTTCGCTTCAGTCAGTAAAGAGGAAAATAAAAACTATCCACACTGTTTCAACTCTGAAAAGGGAGGAAATAATTGACCTTGTCACAGCACGGTCCATCCAGCAACCTGACAGTGACCCCAGCCACGTTCCCCACTGCTCATTAGCTGCTGAAATTCTTCCAGGACAGGAGCATTTTGTGGAAAAGCAGCATCCAGAGAGTCAGAGCCCATGACTAAACAAAGGTTATGCTGCTACAGTCTGTTGTTTTCTCACCTCAGGAGCTATTAACTTTTAATTTCTTGATTTTATGACTTGAAAGTTACAGGAAACAGGGGGTTTTAAGCCATTGTCCATGGAAAAGGCATCAGCTTTTCCACATTAACTGCTCAGGATTTACAGCATTCCCATTTGCTGATGACAGTGAGGGGAATGTTTCACTGGTTCATTGCAGTTCTCCACATTCACTGCGTGTCCTCCAGTCATGGTGAGACCAAAGCAGTGATTTTGTGTTTATTAAATTCATGCTCGATTTATGCATGTGGGGAGGGCTGTTAAAAAGCCCACAGAAATCAACAGCATTTACAGACTCTGAGGAAAACCCTCTTGGTACAGGAATATATTTAATGACAACTTTGAGCAGCCCCAGACTGAGACTTGGGTCAGTATCCCTAGAAAATTCCAGGGTGCTCCTATCCCACACCCTTCCTGCTGCTACTCCTGGGGCTGGTGCTTCTAGAAATGCAGTTCCTGAAAGCACCATCCTCAGCCAGAGCTGGCTCCTGGACAATTCCAGGCCCTGTCCTTTTGGGCTCAGGATAGTCTGGAAGTGCCTGTGAGTGCCCTGCCTGGAGGGTTTGAGCATCAAATCCAGAATATTTAAGGGAAAACAGAGTAAAAGAGATAAGAGAGATGGGGACAGAAATCCAAACTAGCCACACACCCATCAGAGATGGAGTAACTCCTGAATGCTGGCAGAAGCAGGCAGAAGCCAAGGAGCTCTTGGATCATGGAATGGTCTTTGGAGTCATGGAATGGTTTGGATTGGAAGGGACCTTAAAGATCATCCAGCCCTGCCATGGCAGGGACACCTCCCACTGTCCCAGGCTGTCCCCAATGTCCAGCCTGGCCTGGGACACTGCCAGGGATCCAGGGGCAGCCACAGCTGCTCTGCCCACCCTGGGCCAGCCCCTGCCCACCCTCCCAGAGAGGAATTCCTTCCTAACATTTAAACCAATCCTGTCCTCTTCTGTTTGAAGCCATTCCCCCTTGTCCTGTCACTCCAGGCCCTTGTAAAAAGTCCCTTTCCATCTTTCTTGTCATCCCCTTCAGGTATGGAAGGCCAAAACTGGGTGTTCCCAAAGCCTTTTCTTCTTCAGGAATCTTTAATGCCAAGTCCAAAGAAACAACTTTAATGCTGAGCTATATAGCCAGGAAATCAAAATATATCCTTCAGTCATTGCTGGTGATGCTCTACCTGGATAAATAAACCAGCCTTCAAATGAAAAATAACTCTGATTTCAAGAAAAGATCAGAAGCTGTCAGTGTCTCTTGATACAATCTCAGCAACCCAGTAAATCCATATTTGCATGTCAAAAATCTCTGAGTAGTTATGTAAGTCCATATATACACATAGAACCATAATTTGGAACAAAAATAAAAAACCATTGGGATGAGTTTCAGCTTATTTCAGGATAAAGCAGTGGGTATCACTTTTTTCAACATCACCTCGTGCACCACAAAGCTACAGAATGATGTAATTTTATTCTAATCATCACAAAAGTTTTGCACTGATTTATGATAAAAGAGGAAGATTTGCCCCATCCCTGTCTCCAGCTGCAGGTATTCTTCCCCATGATCTGTAGTCCTGCAGAAAGAGGTCACATCCAGGCTGGAAAAGCCAACCAGGTGTATCTTTATGAGCAGTAGGAGCAGAGGAACTCGGACTTTTCACTCCCTAAGCCAATTTTCCAATGGCAACCCCAGGCAGGAGTTCCCTGAGTGATGCTCCTATTTAATACTCAGAAAATGTTGCAAAACTCCTCGTTTTATTTAGAGTCCACAGTCTCTAGAGTATTCCAGTCTGTTCTTTAAGGAAAACACAATTCTGGCTGAGCTCCTCCTTTTTCCCTTCCCTCTTCTGGTTTAGTTCACAGAATCACAGAATACTCAGAGTTGGAAGGGACCCACCACGATCATCAAACCCAGTTCCTTCAGGCTGAGGTGGGTGGGACAACACAGAGACCCAGGCTGTCCAAAACTTATGACCCAACTGTCTTTGGAGAAATAAGGGTGAAGCCCTTACAATCAGTGGTTTCTAGAAAATTTGGTGACTTTAGGAAGGAATGAGGGTGGGCAGGGGCTGGCCCAGGGTGGCCAGAGCAGCTGTGGCTGCCCCTGGATCCCTGGCAGTGTCCCAGGCCAGGCTGGACATTGGGGACAGCCTGGGACAGTGGGAGGGGTCCCAGGAATAAATGATCTTTAAGGTCCCTTCCAAGCCAAATCATTCTGTGACTGTGATTTGATGACTTTGTCAAAACTTTTCATCACAAAGAAAAGTCAGTCCTCACAGTTCCAGGGTAAATAAAACCCTTAGGAGGCAACTGAAAACACCCCAAAACATACTCACTTTTAAAAAATCGATTTTAAAATCAACTCACAGCTACCTACACTCACAGCTACCTACAACAATGGAGACTATATTTATATATATATAAATATATATATATATGCACTTATATATTGCTTGCTTGCAATGTTTTCATCTTTAAAAGCTCTTTAAAAGCTAATTCACTTGGCTGCTTAAAGAGATTTGTTACCCAGTCACATCAGAGGAGGAGTTTTGCTTCTCTCCAGCAGGTTTTGCATTTCTGGCTCTCAAGTTCTGACCAAAAGGGTAATTTTTCAATCATTAGGGAAACAGGTTTGGCAGTTAGGATTTAGTGCCCTGTAATGACATCTTTAAAGCTGGAGAGTTACAGTGTACTAAAAAAAAAAAAAAAAAATAAGAAAGTTGGGCCAGAAAAATAACAGCTGAGAAACTTACTGGAAGAAAATGTATATAATAAAGGGTTTTTTATCTTTTAAACACTCAAATAATTTTGTCCAACTGTAGTAAAGACCAAAATTTTTTTTAATCCTCTCACTTGGAGCACACCTTTAAAACAAACCACAACAATGGATGGGGCTTCCTGCATCCACTTCCTGCTATGACCCACTCCAATTCTTTGAAATAAATATGTTTCGGGTTATTTTTGTAAGGGCAATGTTTAGTGTCTGTCCCCCAGTGTGTAAATGTGTAGAATACACCAAAGAATTTAACATCTGCTATGAATAATTTTACAGAGGATCTCAAGTTCTCCTAAGGTTAGTAGGATATTGTACAGGTGGCCAAATTATTAAAATATGGTTTAAATCCAACACTTAAGGCATTTTCATAACGTGCATTGGATTTGAGGGTCTGGAAGCCACATGTCAACACCAGAAAACACCAGGCTGCCTCCCTGGAAGTCCCAAAAATCAAAGCCACTTCCCAAAAAATTACAGCCCGGCATCGCAGCTGCGGCACCCCCGGGGTGCAGGGGATGGAAAACCCAGGGCAAGCTGCTCCCCTCTCAGACAAGTGACCTTTTCTATCAGCATCACAGCATTACTTTCTCTACCCCACGCTGACTGAGCCAAGGCCTCCTCCAAGGGAGCTGAATTTTAACATCTGACTGGGAGCACACACTGCAGTGCAGAGTGAAGGCACACAGAGCCAAAGAGCTGCTGCTGGTTCTGTGCCTTTGTTCAAAAAGGGAAAATTAAATAAATGGGATTTTAAAAGCCCTGCTTGCTCTTCAGTGGTAACAGTCGGTATTTATTCCTGTTTTGAGGGGCTTTGTCAGGAGTGCAGGGGAGCCTCAGGCCTGCAGTGCTCAGTGGGGCAGAGCTCTGGGAATTTGGGTCCCAGTGAGGGGGAAGGACAAGGACACGATTCACACCAGCACAGGCAGGGGGAGAACCGAAATCTGCAGCCTGTGGCTCTGCTGGGCTGCTGGGAGAGCAGAGAGTGGGGTTAGTGCAGAAACTCTCATTTAAGGGAAGCACTCGCTGTACTGCAGCAAGAGGGAAATTCCTGCAGCAACTCCCTCTGTGCCATGGATAGAGGGGGATGCCACGACCTCAAAAAGCACCTGAAGCACCACCTGAGCTCCTCGGGTGTGAGAGGGCAGCAGGATGGGCAGAGGATGGAGCAGCTCTGCTGGCAGCAAAGGCTGGCACAGCTGGGATTGTTCACCTGCACAGGAGAAGCTTTGGGCTGAGCTCAGGGTGGCCTTGCAGGGCCTGGAGGAGCCCCAGGAAACCTGGAGAGAGACAATTCCCAAGGGATGCAGGGACAGCACACAGGGAATGGCTTCAAGGTAGCATTTGATGGGATTTTGGGCAGGAATTGTTCCCTGTGAGGGGCTGGGCTGGAATTGCCAGAGCAGCTGTGGCTGCCCCTGGATCCCTGGCAGTGTCCCAGGCCAGGCTGGACATTGGGGACAGCCTGGGACACTGGGAGGTGTCCCTGCCATGGCTGGGTTGGGAATGGGATGAGCTTTAAGGGTCCTTCCAGCCCAAACCTGGCTTGGAAATCACCTCAGCATGGCCCTGCTCTCACACCTGTGCCCTGCACTGCACAGACCCCAAGAGGCTCCAGGAAAAAAGCAAAGGAGCCTCCATAAAATGCACCCTGAATCCAGGATTTTCAGGTCAGGCACATCACCCTGGGAGTCAGAGCCTTCAGGAATGGGAAAACCTCTGCCCACCCTGTATATCCTGCAGCATTCTGACAAATTCTGACAAAGCAGAGAGGACTGCAGAAGAGCCCTTGATTTGGAAAACACTCAGCAGAAGACAGATCAGTGCTATCTAAAAAAAAGGTTAAAAGTGGTTTAAATTACTTTAAAAAGTGGGGGGTGAAAAAATCCCCTCTTCCAGTCTCACAGTTTACTCTGGTTTCACAATTTGAATTTAGCAAATACCTCAGGAAACCAAGTCTTACACAATCTCCTTTCAAACTTCTTCCCCCAAAGCTTTGAAGCCATCTGCCACATTTGACAAGTCTGAAGTTTGTGAACTCCTACAAGGATTAAATCCAGCAGCTGTTGGGAAACAAGAGAGTCTCACTGCAGGCTCTTGGTGCATACCAGAGAGCAAAGAAGGGAAAATAAAAAAGGCAGCAACATTCAAATATGGGGAAAAAAATCTTCAGTCAACACTCACATCTCATGAGAGACACAGCTCATCATTAGTTCTGAGGCTTCCAGAATATTTAAGGGGTGAATATGAGCTGCTTCCTACATCCAATTATGGGAAAAGGCAGAATTTTAAATTAAAATCTTTTATTTCACTGCCCTACAGTACATCTCCACTATATCCTACCTAAACATTTCTTGCTATGGAGAGTTTTCAAGCAAAAATAGTGAGCCCTTGAAGAATTCTGCCAAAACACTAGGTTTCAGTCTGATTTCATCTTCCAAGCTGCCAGGGTTTTGTTTGACATTTTTATTCTGGGTGTTTAGGAGCATTCTCACACCTCAGCATAAAGCCAGGTAGTAAAAACTGAATTAAATATAATAAAGTAACTGTTTTGAAACATTGCAAACTGCCTGGGTGATCACACTGACACCAGGGATGCATTCACAATTCCTCTGAGGGTCTGCAACATTTACTGTTAAAGATATTTCTTGTTATCTGCTTTATTTATTATGAACCAAACACGTAAAAGTAAGAAAATGGTGCAGCCAACTTTCAAAACAACAGAATTCTCAGCACAGATCACACATAAACCAAATTTTTGAATTAAAAGGATGGACAGAAATGGGGGGAAAAAACCCCAACAAAGCTTCAGAATCTGTTCCAAAATCCAGTTCCAAAATTTAGGCAAGATCTGCTCATCTGTCATTACCTGAATTGAAATTTAAATCAGTGACAGTTCTGTGAAGGAAAACACTGTTCAAAAATATCCACAGAGCATCCAGTGTAAGTCAAAATTACACCCAGCAGAGAATCACCTGGGAGTATTAAATTAATATCTTAACACCATTTTCTTAAACAAAATGTAAAATTAAACAGAGTACAACTCAGAACTGCACCTCAATCCTGGTTAATACTTAAAATAAACTGCTGAAATTCTTATCAACTTCCAGAGAATTTTCTGAGATACTTTAAAATATTTTACTTTCCTCTACAAATCACAGGCTCTGAGAGATCTTTAGTTATTTCTACCATTGCCTAAATTTTGGTGTTTTAAAGTGGATTAAATCAGTCTGCCCTGGCAAATCCAGCTGAAGCAGCCTGTGGATCTGCCAGTCCCTTTGACCAGGAGAGGTCATTTTTCACTAGCAAGTTTTAAAGGTATTTACTGTCCTTTAATTAATTTACTGTCCTTTAATTTTGTATCAATATATACATTTAAAAGGGCATAAGTAAACATCAGCAAAATTCTCCGTGGATGGAAAAGGACAGAGAGTTCATTTTCTTGATCACAGACAGATCTCTGAAGAGCATCAAATATTAAAAAAACTTGCAGGTCTCAAAATAAGGTAAAAAAGGAGGGTTCTTGTTAGATACAGACAGAATTCCTTATCTGCATTTCCTCTTTTATATAAGGAATGCTTTTAGGCAAGACAATCCCTTCAGGAGGAGAAAAAGAAGTTGCTTTTCACATCCAAGGTATCTTTCCTAAAATCACTCCCAAGCCATGCAGAAGGGTGTTTGCAGTGATGAAGTTGAAAGCAACAAAAATGAGTGGAGAAGTGAAAATCTACTGGAATTTATTCTACTTTTAAGGGAAAATAAAAAACAAAAAACAAATCCCAGAAGTCCTCTAGAGAAGAAAGTGGAGTTTACAAAAGTGCAGCACAACTGTCCTTGTCAGATGTAGATATTATTGTGAGTTTCACTGGTTGTCAGGAACTTCTTCAAAATCTTTGTGCTTTCAGAGGCATCCTGGGGAAGGAAGAGAGGATCAGCATCACCCACAGTGCTGGGAACAAAGCAAGAGCCCCACTGGCTTCTGGTCCCATTTTCACCACTCTGAACATCACTTTTATTAAACTTAACTGTGAGCAAAACAGGATTTGTGAAGGGAGTTTTCCACAGGAATCTGCAGCTCAGCAATAAAATGGGATTTACTGCTTTGCATTCCTTCTTGCTTGGGCATGAGGGGAAGAATCTCTGGATTTGTCACTGTCCTTCTCCAGAGTTTCAATATTTATGTCTTACTCAGACTTATTCAGCAGAACACAATGAGCTGTACTGAAAACTGATTTTAGAATTGAAATAAACACCTCAGTACACACAGACCCCTTTGGCATTTAAATCTGGGTTCAAAGTGGTTTCAACCAACTAAAATTCAGTGAAAAACATTTCAGAAAGAGTAAAACATTCATTTTTAGGAGCTGTAATGGGAATTTATGGGGGCAGTGGGATTTTCTGTGAGGGTGGTGAGGCCCTGGCACTGAGAAATTGTGGCTGCCCCATCCCTGGAAGTGTTCAAGGCCAGGTTGGATTTCACAGCTGCTGGATCAGAAATTTGGTCCTTCAGCTCCAAAAAGAAGTTATAGATCAAAATGGGTATTTTAAGAAGCTCTCCTCTATGTCAGAAGAGAGGCAGATACAGAGCTAGAACAGAGCCATCTGGTATATTAATACAAAATGTAAAAATAAAAAAACCCACACAACAAAAAGCTTCAAAGTTTTAAATGAGGCAACTCCAAAGGAAAATGCAGCTTACACAAGCACAAAAAATCCCTCCCTGATATATCCAGACCCTCAGAAGAGTCTGAAAATTCAAAATGAAGTTTCAAAGGAAAGGTGCAGATTCATTATTTCTAAGGCACACAGATGTTACAGCAGGTACAAGCACAGTCATTAAAATCTGTATTTTTCTGCCTTTTTCAGATGAAATCCTCCCAGGGGAACAAAAACAGCAGAATGCAAGAGATGAAGGCAGACAAAAGGAGCCCACAGTGATTTTAAATATGGCATTTTACCTTGGCTAAACTCTTCAGGACTTTAGAAGAAAGCAGAGGCTTGAAGGCTTCAATGGTGACCGTGTCCAGCTTGATGACATCAGTGTAACACTGGTACAGCACTGCAGGGATCTGCCACACCTGGCAGTAACTCAGAACTGGACACAGGACAAGAGAAAAGCTGTGTTAAACTCAGCAGAAAAGCAATCTCAGCTCTGTGAATAAAAATCAGAGCTTTAAACCCATGGGAGTTTAAATACCCAGCTACACAAGGAAATAAATCACCAAAAATCAGTTTAATGTAGGTGCTTCTTCCTGGCACACACCTCACCTGGAAACTGTACTATTGGTAAATAAAAATAATAACATCTGCAAAAAACACAAATAAAAAACTCAAATAAAAAAACTCAAACATAAAAAGAAGTGTGAACAGGAGAAAATCATCCACTTTTAGCTCCTGTCAAGCTTTTCTCATGCTGCTACCATTAGGGATTCTAAAATGAAAAGCTTGAGGTTTTTATTAAATTACAGAACAAAAATGAACCTAATTTTTCCATGAGGTTGATCAGCAGCCTTGTGCAAGTTTCCTTACCTGTAATATACAGAAAGGACTTCAGGAGCTTTTACTTTGGATGCTCAGATGAAAATAACTCTTAATAAAACTTAATTACTAAGTAAAATAACCCCACTATACAATATGCTTTGTAAGGCTGTACTGAAGAATTTTCCAGTACTTCTGTCCCACACATAACAGGTAAAAAGATTTGTGGCTGCTTTGGAAAATTGTCTCTATTTTCCAGAACAATGTGTAAGATGTGAATCTGTCAGGAATTATTTTTCAAAAAGCTGACTTGTCAGAAAGTTCCCACAATTAAGCAAAAATTCTAATTGCAGTGGGATGCTCCTCAGGGGGAATTTTGTGCAGCATCCCTGAAAATGATTGGAATTGCAAAGTACCAGCAGCAGGAAGGTCCCTCACAATGTTGGGCTGCTCCAGCAGCGGGCAGCAGACCTGCTCCTGGAATTCTTTGGTCTTCAAGGCTTTCAGGAATGGAGAGACAAGGGTCAGAGTGGATTCCTGAGTTTTATAATCAGCCACAGGACACGTGGAAAGGATGGTTACTTGCAAGCCCTTCTTCTGCATGGAGCCAAAAACCTGAAATGAAAAAAAAAAACACATCAGGAATTGTCGCTGTGGGACACGTACGGACACTTTCTCTTGAAAAGGTTAAAAACTATTTATTAAAAAATCTGACTCCACATTTATAGTATTTCCACACAGACCAGGGACTGGAGAAGAAGGCTGACACCTCTCCCATCCCATTGTCCAAGAACTGTCCATCAGTTATTTTTTAGTCTAAGAGAAAGTCTGTAAACAATCTCATCTTATCAAAACAGACTTCTGATAACAAGACCTGTGTGTGTGAGAAAGAACTAAGAACTGTGAAAAACATCAAGTTAGAAAGTGCCTCAGAAAACTTGAAAAATCAGGGCAACAAGCAAAATTTCCCTCCTCACAATAAAAGTAGAGAAACCTCCAAGATTCATTTCAATTTCAGTGCAAAGGGCACCTGAACTCAGGTTTGCAGGACTAAAGCCAGTTTGAATCACAGCCTTCAGGCAGAAATTTCCTGGGATGGAGATAAAAACCCCCAAAATAACAGCTGACATATTTACCAAGTCTAGTGAGCTCCTGGAGAGGTTTTAGGTTTTCAGCACTTTCTATTCAATATATTTACTGCTTTAACTAATGGTGATTGCAAAAAGGTTTCCAAATAAAAACGAGCAGTTCACTGAGCTGCATAACATTTGAAATTGTGCTCCCTGCATGTCCCACAATATTGTAAGAGTCTTTATTTTAAATGCACAGATTTTATTTAATTCTATTCAAGTGGAATTGAGAAAGAGAACCCTAGATTTTCTTTCTCAAGTTCAAAGAACAGTATTTTGAAGCACAAAACCTTCTGGCCATCACAAAATACCAAGAGGAGAAAAGAAAATAAGAGAATTTGGAGACTGTGACAGAAACTTGCCTGTTTCTGTCTGGGTACCAATCTCAGGAGGGAAGCTGCCCTGTGCCCTCCCATCACTGTGACAGAAATCTGACAGAAATGTTCACAAGCCCAAGTATTTTCCACTTGCTCTGTTGGGAACACTGGCTGGAATTCGTGGCTGCACAACTCCAACCTGTGAGTTCTCACTTGGCAGTGATGCCTTACAGAGAAAACACACCCAAGATGTAAAGATCTCACTTGTGGAGAAGGAGATGCTCAGTAAATCAGAACAGGTCTGCAACTCTCACATTAAAATTAAAAAGATGGCCAGCACGTTGTTCCTGCTGCATACTTGAAAATCCCAATACCCACAAATCCTAAAAATACTCAGGAACATTGACCTGGTACAACCACACTCCTGCTGCTCAGGAACACCCACACTGGCAATCACACAAACAGCTGGGGAAGGCAACAACCCCCCAGCCTGTAATTCCTTTAAATGAAGTGCAGGGATGTGTGGAATACAGCAGAAGCAAAATGTTTGAGGTCTCAGGGTTTTTAAACTTCCAAATGAGCCATGATCCCCCAGCAAAGCTGTACTTATCTCTAAGCCCAGCTTTAGAATCCCTGCTCAGCAGAGATTTAAAGGCAGGCAGGGAGGGAGGGAGCAGACAGCAAAACAAAATAAGCCACACTTCCTCCAGGCAAAGCAGTGACCCAAATCCATCAGGAAAATCAACAGGAGGAACATTCACCTCTGCCTTTATCTCATTAAAATGGATTTATCTCATTAAAACCAAAATGCTGATATTTGGAGGGGGTTCAGTGAGCCAGCAGTGCTCCTGTACCTGGGTGATGCTGGGGTGAAGCCCTGGGAATGTTAAATTTGGGAACAAATGGGATAAATGCTGCTTGGGAGGCACCTTCTCCTCTTTGGGAAAGGCACAGAATACACCCAGCAGCTGACACCACCCACCAGGAGCTCCACAACTGGTTTGTCTGGTGATCCTTTGGCAGCTGCACAAATTGCTGCTGGTTTATCAAAGGGAGAAATTCTCCCAGAGCTGAAATGCAGCATGGGAAAATGAAAACCAAGCAGGAAAAAGGTTTGGGAAATGGTTAAGGGCCAACAAAACTGAAACTGTCCAAAAAGAGTGACTGCACTCAGCTGAGGTTACAGCAGGCAGCATCTGGAAAGGGATTTCACAGATCCTGCAGAGAGTACATTTATCTGTTTTTTAATATTTAATAGAATAAATTGTTTAACAAAAAGCTTATTTAACACTCTCATGTTTAAAGGATCAGAGAGGAAGATCCCCACCCTTAGGATTTTATTACTCCATTTATTTCCTGGCCAGTTTTACCTTCTCAAGCCACTGGAACTGTTGATCCTCAGCCACGTAGCAACTACACTGGCACAACAAAACCTAAAAAAAAGTAAAAACTTGTGTTAGCAAAGGGTTTAAAGAGCACAACAGCAGCTCATAATCACCTGTAAGGATGATGTGGCTGCAGACAATAACTTCAGCTATTCTGGGTTTCTTTAACTCTGTTTCAATGAGGATTTTTTGCTCACAAATGCAGTGAAGCCACGAGGATGTGACCTCTTAGTGCTGAGCTCCACACAGAACTTCAGAGAGTTTAGTGAGAATGAACCCTTCAGATCATTCATGGGATGAACCCACAATCCTGCAGTGCCTTGTGTGGGGGCTGATGAAGGCTCTGTTTTTCAGAAAGCCAAAAGACACAGGAATGAATGCTCGAGTCACTTACTGTGGGATCTGCTATCAATCTGTAGAACAAACAGAAAGAGTCTGTGGGGAGGACATTTGTGGTGCTGGTTGTTCTGCACCACTCATTCCACAGCTTCACAACTCCAACCACTTCCCAGCACACAGAATCCAGGATAAAAGATGACAGGAAAGCTGAAAAAACCCATTAAAAATACAATCAAATGATAAAGAATCAAACCTCTGTTTTTTACAAATAAATAGCTGGATTAAATTAGATTATTCCTTTGCAATCTGAAGGAGGAATAACTCGTTTTTCAGCAATCTTTGTAACCCCACTGTACTCAAATTTAAAAAAATTAAGAGTTATTCAACAGATACAGATCCCTGACAAAAAAATCACTTGTTTTTAGGAACTACAGCAGTACAATCAACTTCAATTTCTTTAGTGTTAATTGAGGATGTGAAATATTAAGTCTCTAATACTTTCTGACATAGTAGATATAGCAGATTAAAACCAAAAATCACTGAAGCAGCAAGGCAGAACTATTACACTGATGCTAGAAAACAGAGGAAAGTGTGCAGCAAAAATGTTCATAAATCAGATTCCTGTCCAAAGCTACAGAAGACAGACCCAAAACACCTACTACCATTCTTCAAGGAAAAACCTGAACAAAACCCAAACAAATTAGCAAAGTTAACTTTGATAAAATCTAAATGTCACTTAAATGCAAGCAAGACTTCTCAGCACTATTAGAACAAAACTTTTGCTAATTAATAAACAATGCCAGAGAGTTTACCCAACCAAAGCCAGGTACAGGAAAAGGGGATTGTCCCAACTAAAACACCAAACTAAAACATATTTCACTTCTCCTGTTTGAATGAAAATACACCTGAAAATACATCAACTTTCAGGAGGAATAAACAGCTGTAACAGTAACTGTGTTTTACATGAACTGAGGAATTTCAGCTTTCTCTGGACAACTCAGCTGCCTCCAGGTTTAACCTGTGCTCCTAAATGAGGAGCTGCACATTCAGTAAAGAGAGAGGTTTAAAGAAAGCTGGAAAGGGACTTTTTACAAGAGTCTGAAGTGACAGAACAAGGGGGAATGGCTTCAAACAAAAGAGGACAGGATTGGTTTAAATGTTAGGAAGGAATTCCCCTCTGGGAGGGTGGGCAGGGGCTGGCCCAGAGTGCCCAGGGCAGCTGTGGCTGCCCCTGGATCCCTGGCAGTGTCCCAGGCCAGGCTGGACATTGAGGCTGGAGCAGGGAATGTCCTGGCACATTTAACCCCTCCCTCCCACCTTTTTCCTCCTCCAATTCATCCCCAAAGCCCAGCAGCAGCAGCGGGTCCCGCACGCACCCGCAGCGTTCCTGCCGATGGCCACGATGAACCTGGAGCACACCAAGGGCTCCTCGGCGCGGCCGCCCGACTGCCAGCTCCACACGACATCGATCTCCCTGGGGAAAGAACACAGAGAACCCGAGCTGGGAGAGACCCACAGGGATCATCCAGTGTCACCCGACCCTGCCCAGCCCCTGGGCAACCTCACCCTGGGCATCCCTGGAGCGCTGCCCAAAGGCTCCCGGAGCTCTGGCAGCCTCGGGGCTGTGCCCATTCCCTGGGCAGTGCCCAGCACCCTCTGGGGGAAGAATACCCTGAGCTCCAGCCTGAGGCTCCCGCGCCGCCGCTACCTTTTCTTCTCGATCTCCCTGCGGATCTCCCGGTCCTCGGGCGTCTCCTCCCGCGCCTCCTCCTCCTCGTCCAGGCCGGCCCGGGACGGCGCCACCACCACCTCCCCGAAGAAGGTCGCCATGGCCGCCGCCCGCGCCTGCGCGGCCCCGCCCGCCCGCGCCGGAACAGGCCCGGCGGGGACGGGGGAAACGAATGGCGACATCCCCCGGTGCCATCGGTGTCACCGACACGGCGACATCTCCCGGTGCCGTCGGTGTCACCGACTTCATCCCCGGGTGCCATCGGCGCCAAGGGCCGCATTCAGACAATGTGGATGCCCCATGGTCCCAGACGGCTCCGGGACGCTCGCAGAGGTGATGACTCCACCACCACTCTGAGCAACTTCTTCCAAGGATTAACCATCCTTGCAGTGAAGATAACCACCGGATATCGCATTTAAACCTCCCCTGCCTGAGCTCGATGCCGTTTTGTCTTGTCCCTGTTCCCAGAGCCCGACGCCCCCTCCCTGCCCCTCCTGGCAGGAGCTGTGCAGAGCCACAAGGGCCCCCCTGAGCCTCCTTTCCTGCAGCCTGACCCCCTTCCCAGCTCCCTCAGGGATTCTCCAGCCCCTTCCCAGCTCCCTGCCCTGCCCTGGACACGCTCCAGCCCCTCCAGGCCTCTCCTGCAGGAGCCACAACTGGACACAGCCCTGCAGGGGCCTCTCAGTGCCAGCACAGAGGGACAATCCCTGCCCTGCTCCTGCTGGACACACAATCCCTCAGCCAGCCCAGGGCCCAGTGGCCTCTTGCCCCCCTGGGCACCCCTGGGCTCGTGTCCAGCCCCTGGCCCCAGCACCCCCAGGGCCTTTTCCAGCTTTTCAGCCCCTCTGCCCAGCCTGGGGCTGTGGAGGTCGGTGGATCCTGAGATGCATTCCCCGGGCTGGTGAGATACAAGAGGCTTCTCTCACAGGAGCTCCTGTTTCTGTTATGTTCTGTACCCCTGTTCTGCTCCCTCACTCAGCCCTGTTAATCCCATCCCTGTATCCCTCAGTCCCTCCCCATTTCCCCCTTGGCTCCCACACCCTGACCCCACCTTTGTACTGCCCCATGCCCCTGACAATCGATCCCTGATGCTCTCCCACCACCCCTACACTTGAACCTGGACCCTTCCCATGAGGTTTGCCTTTGACTCTGGACAATCTGTGTGTGTGGCTGGAATAAACATCTATGTGGAATTCCTGCCTCTTTGCCATCACCAAATCAACAGCTATCCCGGTTTTCATCCTGGGCTCCATGGGGTTGTTGTGATCCAGGGCCTGGCTGAACCAAGTAAGAGCACAGTGACATTCCAGGTGTATGTACAGCTTTACTTTGGTCCACTAACACATGTACATCATCAAAGCCTTTAACATGAAAGAATTTGACTCCTTTACGATTCTGTCCTGCACTTCAGTGTTTCCCTCTGTTCATGCTGCCTGATCACCATCACAGATTCAGGCCCTGCTTTAAAACAAACCAAAACACCCCCCCAAAATCACACTAAATAAAGATCCTACTTTTAAAGGTCTACTACTTTACCTCCCTGAGTACAGCTAGACCAAACCAAAAATGCTCACTTAAAGGAAGGCGAAAGGACTCCCAGTTCTGTAAGACTCTGCATGGTCCTTCAATAAATTAAAAATAAATAAATTCTTAAAGGGTGAAAGACTCAAAACACCTTTCCAGCTTAATCATTTCTTCCCACTATGTGCGTAAAATTAGGAAATACAGACCAGCACGTGCTTTGCTTAGAAAATCAAAGTGTTAGGGTCCCAAATTCCCTTTGGGATCTACAGAGGCCAGAACCTTCTCCAGCTTTCAGGGATCACCATGAACCCGTGTGTGCAGTGACAGCACAGAGCACCTGAAAGAAAACCAGCTTTGTAAACCTAAGCCTAGATTAGAAATACAAACCTACCAGCCAACTTTTAGCTGTTCAAACTGAAAATTAATAAAAAACTCTGATGTTCAGTTCAGTTCCAAATTGGAGGTTGTACTCCAGAGAACACTGAGAATAAGCAGCTGCTAAACAATGAAGTTTATGGAAAATATAAAAAAGAGTGGACTGACTAACTTATAACGAAGTTTGCTCCTCAAAGAAAACACAAAACCACCTTCAAGTTTCATCACTAAACACAACTGTCTTTCAATTTCAGAAACCAAAAAGAATCCAGATAAACATTTATCTTAAATTTACAAAATTCTGCTGCATCCTATCAAAGCCTATGCTCTAAAAATAAAACTTCCTGGGGCAAGAACAATTTAAAATTTTTTAGACTTCACATGGAAGGTTTAAGGAAGAAAAAAAGAGTATTTCTCTATGCTGAGATAGTAACTGGGATAGCAAAAGTGATGGTAAATGCAGACAATGTCAGTGAGGGTGTTGGAGAAGTGGCTCTCACTGATGGCAGCTCCCTTTTCCATGATGCATTTCCATTTGTACAAGTTCTGTCACTACCCCCCAGGATTGTGGAGCTGCAGTAATTTTTTTCAGCCCCAAACCCTTCCAGATCCCACTACCAGTCCAACCTGCTGGAAAACCAATCCCCAAACTTGCTGTTTCACTTCAAATGAGCTAGGTTAGGATAAATCTGATATTCTGCCACATCTTCTATTGAATGATGAAATCAGGAATGACCCAAGTTTTTCAAAGTGTGAGAAAGGGAAGCTGCAGAGCAGAGGAGGAATTCTGGAGTGGGGAAGGAGCAGAAATCCCCTGGGGTTGGGGGCAGCCATCGTGGGGCTCTCACCAGCAGAATTCCAAGGAAAGCTAAGAATTTAGAGCTGCTGTGTGTTTTTGGCACTGATGTGTGTTCAACCAGGGATTTCCATGCATTTTCCTGGAGAAATTTTCTTTCTTGTCAACAAGAGCCACCTCAAACATTGTGAAAACAGGAGATATACTGCAATGCTCAGAAACTGGTAAGGTTTAATCAATGGGAAATCCAACATTCAAACACTTTAAAATATGGAGGAACGACAGAAATGTAGCAAAAAAAGGTCTGGAATGTCAGAATCCTGCACCTCAAGCTTTCCACGCATAAAGAAAACAGAACAAGTGTTTTGTTTGTTTTTCTATTTTATAAAGAAAACACACAAAAACCCTTTAGGCCCAAGAGTTCACCTGCATTTCATAATCTTAAAAGTTTACAGTATAGAAGTCACATTAATGATGTACTACCTGTCAGCAGAACCCTCTGGAAGTGGCAAATCAACTCCTCTGCTGGTAACTGCTTATCAGCAATGCAAGTACAGAACATTTTACACCTGCACTGAATCAAGTTGTGAAGTTATCAGCCTTTTCACACAAAAAAAAAAGCAAGGCTTGCATCCATCAGGATTTTAGGGTGTGTACTATTATTGAGAAGCCTGTTGCTATTGTAGGTGATTTCATACAGCTTTAGAGATGTTTGAAATCTGTTCTTGAATGTTGCATGACCTAGGTAGTATTTCATTGCAGCACCCATAACAATAATACTCAACATACTGCTATTTACCTGTTTGCAGTGTTTTAACATTTTTTAACTCTTGTTTATATGTAATAAAATACCAGTAAAGACAAAAAATTTGCCCCTATAATGAGGCACATTTTGGCATCTGTGCTAAATGCTGCTACATGGGCAGGCAAGTGCAAGTCAAAATATGAAAAAGGAGAAAGTCATCATCTAATCACATTCATAACTTTTTCATAGAAAAATATAAATATATTCCCTGAAATGTAGGACAAAGAAGAGCCGGCACCCATCGGGAGAGTTCTAGTGCTATTTACCATTTAAAAACAAAAAAAAAAACAAAAAAAAAAAGGGGAAAAAAATAAAAATAAAATAAAAGGAGATGGGCTGGCTTTCCTTTTTGTTAAGGTTACGTTTCGCAGGCGGCTTCCTCGAGGGCTCTGTCGTCGTCGTCGTCGCCGTCGTGGTAGCGCACGGTGCGCCGGCCGCCGCTGCGCGTCCGGATCTTGGAGCGCCGCCGCCGCTCCCGCCCGCGCTCGCCGAACTCCACCTCCTCCGAGTCCTGCTGCTCCTGGCTGCCTTTCCTCCTCCTCCTCTTCCTCCTCCGCTGCGGCCGCCGCGAAGGTTTCAGCGAGTTGTAGCTCAGCGTTTCCTTCCTGCCGCCGCCCCCTTTCGAGCGCCTCTTGCGCTTCCCGCCCTCCGCGGCCTCGCTGCACGCCGTGCTCTCGGTGCCCGAGTCCGAGGAGAAGCAGCTCAAGTTGGCTTTGGAGCTTCCCGCGGTCCCAGCTGCTTCCGTGACCTCGGAGACAGAGCTTTTCTCCTCTTTCTTGCCCCCCGTTTCGGATTCTGTCGTTTCTTTGAAGTTATCTACCAGTTTTAACCTCTTGAAGGAAGCTCTGGGTTTTTTATTTGCTGCTACTCTGGGATTTTTAATTTCAAGTTTAGCTAAGTCAGAATCTACCTCCTCTTCGGAGTTACTCGTACAATGGTTGTGGGTTGAAGCTGCCTGCCTGGAAATTCCCCAGGTTCCCCCATTTTCCACCCTGTGGTTCGTGGAATTCTCCTCGGAGGAGTCGCAGTCGAAGTTATTCAGAGCTGCAGCACAGAGGGGTTTGTGTGGCTGCACGTGGTCACTGCTCTGCTTCTGAGTCTCCGTCTCCGAGTCAGTCCTTTCGTTCTCAGACTCAATAATGTATTTCCTTTTGGAAACAGAAGACTCGGGGCAGGAAGGTTTTTTCCTGCCAGGAACCTGCTCGCTCTCATTTTCAGACTTGGAACAAGCCTCCAGCTCGGAGCTGTCGAACAGCTTCTTCCTGCAGGCTGAGGACGCGCCGCCCTGGAGCTGCCGGCGGTTCTTTCTCACGGGGTAAACACTCTCTGAGCTCGACAGCTCCTCCTTTGCATCGCTCATTATCTTGATTTTGTTGGCTGCCAGCGTGGCACACCTGCGGGGGTTCTTCTTCCCCCCCACGCTGGACACTTTGATGTGTTTCTTGTAGTTGATGATGAATGTTCTGCTCCGCAGCACTTTGGCGTTTTGGCCGGACTCCTCTGATGTTGGCTCTACAGAAAAAGAGTTAAAAGTACTTTTTAGTGTCTTACCTTTCTGATATTATTAGTTTTTTTATGCCCCGGTACTGTCACCTTTAATGAAACACTTAAGTACTGAGTTTTGTTTTGATTTCAGTTGTAAAGTGCAATTTATCTTAATTTTTTACTAAAAATACCATCTGTATCCCAGGGATACTTTTAATTCTTGAGATTGTCACTTTCAAACCTTTTCAAGGTCTCAAAGGAGCTTTCTTTAGCATCATCCTGTTAATTAGCTCAGAAATTACAAATTCCCTCACTTAGCAAGCAAATATTGTCATATTATTAATACTTGTATCATTAAGTTATCTTTTTCTTACTAGAATAAAACTTGCAATATTACACATTTTAGACCTTTTTCTCCTAAAAAATAAACTATAATATTTCATGTGGATGCGAGTTTCCCAATTTTAGATGGTTTCAGGTGGAGAACATTGCAACCCTTCAGCTCCTTAGTGACTTTAACACTCAGATTGCTGCTCACAGTGAATCTTCCATTCAGTGGTTTTTAAATTAATATAAAACCTGCTTATCTTGTTTTAGAACAAATATTCAGTGTGTAAATCATATACTGTGAAGATCAGTGTTTCCCTTCTAAATAAAACAATTTATACATATGAATTTAAAAAAATAAAAGAGGAAAAATTATGAGACAAATTCCAATGTTCAGCTTGAATACCAATATTAACAATCTCTTCATAAACCAAATCTAGTCCTTATTTAAATGTAGATCCTTTCATGTACTACTCCAGTATATTCTATTTTTACGTTTCCAAAGGATAATTAATTTCCTTTGTTAAGAGTTTCCAGAAATCATATATAAATATTACTACTTGTAATAGTTGTATTGTGTGATTTTATGGCCAAAGCACGACACATTTCTGCTGCACACTGCAAAATTCTGTATAAAAGGTGAATTAATCCACAGATTAAAAGAAGGAGAATTAGATCTTCTATTATACATTGTCCTCCAATATTAAGTAGCTGAAACACAAGGCTAAAGAATAAAGAAGCCCAGCCTTTCTGCAACACTGCCAGGATATTAAAATTATACTTTGGATACAAGATCTTCAATGTGGAACAATTCTGTAATAAAATGCATTGGAATTCCCCACCAAACATCCAGAATTAAAAGCTGCAAAGCTACAAGCAAGTGGCCCAGGCAGAAAGAGGGAGGACTGAATCAAATACCCCCAGAACCTGAAGAGTTTTTAGAAGACACAAAGATGTGAAAGTCTGGCTCATCAGGGTGTCCTGGAGTTCAGGGCAAACTCCAGACCTGGAATATTGGGCAGGAAAATCCAGCCTTAGCTCCAAGCAGCTCAGCTGCAGGGGGCACTGCAGCCCACAAGGTACTGGCACAATTTCTCTGGAAACTCTGCTTTCAATCCTTTCTGATATATAAAATCTCATGCTAAACACTACATATCTATAATATATATTATCTATAACATAATATACATTACAGAATTACATATAGGCTGTTTTACATATCAAAATAGATTATATGTTTGTTATTTATATTATATATATTTAATAAACACCCAAAGTAAAGCTTCCACATAAATTCTTTAGATGGTTAATTGAGCAGTGTGTATATGCCCATATATAGTGACAGTTATATATATATATATATATATAAATACATATTTATTTGATAAGTAGAAACTCTACAAATATGCCCCAATAAAGGTATTAAATATAAGATCTTGGGACAAAACAAGTAGATATTCCTTGTGGAATGTCAAGACAGAGTCATCTTAATAAGCAATAATTTTCTTTAAATTCTTAAAACACACTGACAGGCTTGGAAGGATTACACCAAACAGCAACCTCTGAACAGTCTTTCAAATTCCAAATTAGGATCACTTCCCTCATTATATGAAGGCACAATTTACATGACTTGGTTTAATAATCAGCATCATTCTCATAAGCTTAAAAAAAAATCCCAAATCAAACCAACTCTCTAAATCACGATCAGCCAGCACACAAAAATCTGAGTGACAGAAAAAATTACAGAATAAAACCCAAAAATAAAAGGATTTAACTTTCTGAAACAAGCTGAATATAAATCTTACTTCTGCCAAGTGCCTGTGTTAAGAACTCTACACATTATTGAAAGAATAAAATCTCAAAGTCAAATCAAATTTCAGGTCCTAGTGCATACCACTGATGTGAGAATAATTTAAACACCATTCCATCAAATTCATTTTGAAAAACTGTCAATAAAGTTAATTCAAACTGAAAACAACAGTTGTAAATCTGTTGTAGCACAGAAAATCTCAACAGAAAATTAAGGCAAGGTAACAGAGGGTTTTGGCTAGCAAAATCCTCAAAACAAGGAGCTGGACATAAAGAGAGAACACTCTGCTCACTTGGAGATTTTCTCTTCTACTCAGTATTAAGAAATAGAGAAATTAGCTTTAAAAATATTACCTTTTCTAATGATTTTTGTTTTTCCTTTCCTCTTCCTCATCTTTGCCTTTGCAGAGGTTTCACAGTAATTGCTCTTGTTGGAATCGCTCTCCGAGCCCGAATCAGAAGAGTGATGGAAGCTGGAGGCAGCTCCAGATTTGGAACTCCTCACAATCTTAGTAGGCACCAAGCTCTCCCACACAAAACTCTTCTCCTCCTCTCTGGCTTCTGTTTCAGATTCTGCTGTGTCCTCTAAATCACTCAAGACTTTTGCTTTTTTTAAAGGAGGACACAGCTGCAGCCCAGAGATTTTCCTGCTGTTCCACCTCTCCAACTCAGAGTCCGCCTCATCCTCAGAATTGCTCACTGCAGCTTTGTGATGTGCGTGTGCTGGCTGGTCAGAAACCTTTTGGCTGCCCCCATCCTCGGAATTATGGCTTTTGGAGTCCTCCTCTGAAAAGTCTAAGGTGGGACTTTTCACCTTGGGAGACACAGAGCAGACGGGGCCCCGGGGCTGTTTGTGCCCGTTGCTCTGCCAGCTCTTCTGCTTGCTCTGTGTGTCAGGCTCAGAATCTGAGCTTCCATTCTCAGATTCGCTGACAAATTTCCTTCGTGGAGCAGAGCAGCCAGTCTGAGAAAGAGCTTTCCTCTTGGTGAGCTGCTCTCCTATGTCTTTGTCACTCTCAGACTTGAGGCCTGCCTCATCCTCGGATCCCTCCAGCAGCATTCTCCTGGCGGCCGCCGAGGCGTTCCGGTGTGGCAGCTTCCTGTTCCTGCAGATCCTGATGCTCTCTGAGCTCGACACCTCTTCCTCCACGTCACTCATCAGCCTCAGTTTGTTGGCAGCCACAGCAGCACTCCTGCGAGGGGTTTTCCTGTGCCTGCCCTTGCTGTTGCTGAGGGACTCGGATGTCACCGCCGAAGTGTTTTCGGAGTCACTTCCATATAACTTCTTCCTGACTGTTTTCCTCGTGTTCCCATTCTCCTGAAGTGTTCCTGTAAAGAAAGCAGGGGTTAATATCTTATATATGAAATAGCAGCTTTGAAGTGTTGTCAAATCTGGGACAGGCTCAGCCCACAGACATGTTGCATGAAACATATTCCTAGTGACAGTCAGGTGTTTTTGTTGTCATAAATTTCAGATTCATTCTGGTTTTGTGACAATTAGAACCTCAAGATACATTGCAAGTCATCCCCTCTCACCAGGCTCTTGGTTTCTGCCCTCTTCCCCCATCATGAAAAAAATCTTTTTAAAAGTGAATGTAATATTTGAGAGCTTTAAAATTAGCACCAATAAAAACCGACTATCTTATACATACAACGATTTAAAAAAATACAAACATCGCTCAGTTATTTTTATAAATATAGATATATAACTCTAAAAATGTGGATTTTTCTTGCTGTTCACAAGAAACTCCTGGCACCCTACCTGTCTGTTTCCTCTGAGCAGCTCTGTTCCGGGTCAGCCTGCGGCTGCTGTTCCTCCTGCACACTCCATTGTGCAGGGGTGAGGACACAGGAGCCCCAGAGCAGCCTTTGCTGTCCTCTGAGCTGCTGGAGGAGGAGGAAGATGAAGAGGAAGTAGATGAAGAAACCCCAGAACCTTCTATTTCACTCTCTGTTAAAAAAATAGAGCAATTGGCAGTTAGAATTTTGAACAGTTTCAAGTTAAGGGTTACATTTTGCTGGGATCTTCAGAATTTCCTCACATATTTTAAAATGCATTCTCGTGCCTGAATGTCCTACAGGGATCAAACTGATACCTCAACAAAATCCATTCATACAGTGTTCTGTGACAGGAAGCTTTAACCTGCATTTAACTTTCAATTAAAATAAAACAGCTCTTTTCCAACACCAGATTTAAGTGAAAAGCATATTAAAAAAACCAAACAAAACAAAACACAGAACATCTTCTAACAGATTTTACCAAAACTGAAATCTTAGCCTTTGAAATAAGCTGAATTTTTGTCATAGGGAGGTGTAGGGGAAAAGATGGGAAAGGTTTGAAGTCTCAAACTTCTGTCACTTGCTAATTGTGGATGACAAGTTTTGTATGACATATATCCACATATATGGGCATATAACTTGTATTTTATATAGTATCAATTATCAAATACTCTGTGCTTTCCTGGTGAGAGATTTCTTCATTAATCAAAATCAATTTACTGTATTCTACGATTTCAAAGCAAAACATTATATATATAACACACAAATCTTTTTATAACAATCACTGTAAATAATGTAAGTGTCCAAAATACAGTAAAACACACAAAACTGCATCCCACAAAAACCCCCAAACCTCGTGTAAAAAAATCCCGCGTTAAAAACGCGAAGTTTATTTAAAAACTCAGAATGCAAACAGCAGAAATTCTAAACTCTGACCTGATGATAAAGCAGAACAGGTAGTCAGTGCAGTGGATCTGGCTTTGCCATTCCTCTCCAAGGATGCCAGGCAGGCAGAGTCTGAGGATTCTCCCGAGGAGCTCTGGTTGTAGGGGCCAGCGTTGGGTTTATGGCTTGTGACACAGGCGGCTCTGCTTGAGGTAGGCTGAGGAAAAGAATCTTCCTGCTCTGATTCAAGTTGGGCTTGGGACTTTAATGGTTTCTGCTTCAGATTTCTAGTGAGAGTGAAAAGCAACACATGTTGTAAAACTAGGAGAGAGAAGGCAATTATGTATTTTAACAACATTTAACAGGATTTTGTATTTCTCGGAGGGTATTTTATGAGTGAATGTGGTGTGGGACAATTTTAACTCTGGCAAGGATAAACTTTCATTAAAGTAACACTCTGCACTCCTAGGGAAATCAAACAAGAGGGGACAATCTTTCTGAGCTCTGAGAAATAATTTAATGGTGGTTGTCCTCCAGACAATTCATGTTTCTCTGATTTTCACAGCAGCAGCAGCCTCAATTCCTGTTGGATTCCCAGCCTCTGGTTAATTAATTGCACATAAGCTTCCAACTAAATCCTATCCACATTATTCCACAAGAAACTGAGTTCCCAACACACAGAGCAGGTGGAACCTTACAGACAGTTTAAAATAAAGAAAACCTCACTGATCTGATCCTTCCTTACCCTCTCAGTGCTACCTGTCCAACTGCTCAGCCCATTATTTTCACTTTTACACAACTGTTTTGGCAGTTTTTTTCCTTACACTGCAGGTTTTCAGACATTCATTCAGGTGCACAAAATGTACAATTTCTGTTATCCCAAAACACAGCTCACTTCTGCTGTGAACAGCTCCACAAAATTCTCCAATTATGAGCACAAATGAGATTCAAAAGAAAATTTCTGCCTATCCTGATGTGTGGTTATTTTAAAGTATGAAAGAAATCCCCTGAAATTACATTTTTTTAATTAAAACTCTTACTCCTACTTTTTCCCTGCCAAAGAAAGAAAACTGGACAGCAGCAGAAGGGAAGAGCTCAGTTTCAGGAATTCACCACATTTAGCTTTTGTATTTTGTCCCACATGCAAATTAAGAACAGGAGTAAATCATGTCAAACAACAATTCTGTGAAAAGCCTGTTTGCCTTCAAAAGAGAAAAGGCAAATCTGGCTCCCAAATGAATGCTACAAGTGACAATTTCTAGAAATTTCATAGGACTGACTTTATTCTGATGTAACAAAATACGAAATTTATGCAGATTTTCATCTTTGTAATATATCCAGCAAGTTTATCTTTGTTTCACTCCTCATTATTTCAGTTAAATATTGATTTTCTCATTCAAATATTAAAAAAAAAACCCAACCTTTTTAACTCTGTCTCCTCATATTTCTCAGTTTTGCACTATAAAAAAGCTCCTGTTTTTTTAAACATATTTTTCCTCCTGCATGAAAATTATAAAAAAATCTCACTGGGGTTACAAACTATTTAAAAAGCCAATTGTTCTCCTCTTCACAGAATAAATGTGAGAGTCAATATGAGTATCAGAGAGCTGAGATAGTTCTTTCTGCCTTCACAATTTGCTTACCTGAGGATTTTGGAGGGCTGCTGCACTGAGCTTTGATTATTAAATCTTCTCCTGTACCTCTGGTTTCTCCGTAGCTTCTCGTTCTGTTTCTGCCCATTTTTGAAATCTGAAACAATTCTTCGGATTTTCTCTTCAAACAGTGCTGACAACCTCAAGGTCATGCTGTAAATCTAGGTAAGGAAGTGGTTTCTGTTAAAAAAAGAGCTTTTGATCCAATATTTTTAATATTTCTAATATTAAAAACTGCACAGAAAAGCAATAGGAAAAGCACAGACAGTCCTGTGTAACACCAAATAAAGAGGAAATGAACAAATTAAATGTTTTTGTGCTATTTCTCCCCAATATCTTACCCAACCAGCAGCTTTATCAAAAGTACTGATAGACAAATTGTAAACTAAGATTTGATTTCATTAAGACATTCACAAATCCTCAGATATTAACAGCTACCTTTGACTTTTTGTTTGGAGTATAAGATTTTGCATTACTAAATATCAGCCTGATATCTTTGCACAGTTCCATTGGAGTGTCATAATTCCCAGCTTCCAGAGTTTCCTTCACTGTACCAAAATCCATTGGAGTGTCTATAATATGTCTGTAATCCTGTAAAAAAAATATGAAAAAAAGATTTCTGTGGAAGTACATAGAAAAAAAACCACTTTTGAATTTTATTTCTGTCATTTAGGAGTAGCTAAAATTACACAAATTATCTTCAGCAGCAGCAGGAAGAGAAGCACACAGCAGAAAGGAACTTTTGCTGAGACAGGCTGATTTAAAATCTCCTTTTCATTATCTCCTGAATTTTACTGTGAGACTCAACAGATCAATATAAAAAAACAGCCAAAAAAAGCCCCCAAATACAATGACCACACAAAAACAACAAATCCCATCAAAAAACCTCAATCTTTTTTCTCTCCCATTCATGTTTTTCTAGAGAACCTAAAGATATTTTTAAAACCTGAAGTGAGACTCAAACTCAAAATGTGGGGTCACCAGGGGAAGTTACGTGCTGTAAAGATGTTTTTTCCTTTAAATTAAGTTTGTTGAGTTTTCAGAGAAAAAAGGTTGAGGGGATATTGAGATTAGCATGAACAGCTAAAAGAGAGGGAAAAGATCAAATTCACAGCTCAGGCTCAGTAAACATATTTCAGACCATCAAAAAACTCACTTTAATTAAGAAAATACAGATTTTTCTAAAATAATTTCCTTCCAAGGCACAGTAAGACAGCAAGAAAAAGAAAAGGCTTGATTAAGGTTATCAAGTACAACTTACAGGATATTGATCCAAATCAACTGGCTGCCTGAAAGGCTCAGAATCCTCACACTGGAAAATTAAATTCACCAGTTCCATGCACTGCTTCTTCCAACAGTTCTCATCGTAACCATTTTTCAGGTTTTTTCCTTTTTTTAAGCCCCGTCCCTTGAGGGGAAAAATAAAAAAATTAGGAAAAGCATTACTGGAATACAGCAAGAAAAAATTCAGCCTGGTTTAGGTTTTAAGGTGAAGATTGGCCAACTCACTTTTCTTCTTCTGTATGATGTTCTTGGAACACATTTTTCATCATCCTGCACAAAATAAAATCAATTACCTTAAAAGTGATACAGGAAAAAAAACCAAGTGATGGAGGCTACAAGTGTCATTAGATTTGAGACTGTGGGAAAATTAAATTTTCTTCATAATTCTTTCAGTAAGACAAAAGATGAGCATAAAAAAATACAACACAGCATGTGGGAGACCTGGAAAGTAATATCCTAGATAAGGACAAGAGCTGGAGTCTGGAATCTTCAGTGGTTTGAGAAAAGGAAAAACCAGCATCAGAAATTGCATTTAGAAGTTACCCAACAGCTTTGAACTTCAGTGATTAAATATTAGCAGTAATGCAATTCACTGATAATAAATGACATAAAACAGTCATAAAAATTCCTACTATAGTCCATGTTTGGATTAGCCATGTAAATAACTCAGAGATTTTACAACAATATTTGAAGGTTGCTGGAATTTTCTAACCACCATAAATTACTGGAATTTTTCACAAAAAAAAAACCCCAACTTACCAAATCAACATCATGACAATCTTGTTCATCATCTGTTGTGCTACATAATTCAAAAATGTTTGTGCAGTCCTGGTCACTGCAATGCAATGAGATCTCTGTTACTGGAATTGCAAAAGCAGAGCTGCTGCTCCCTAAATTCAACTCAGCCACAAGCAAGTGCTCCATATAAAAGGGAACACAGTAACTGAGTATTAAATGGAATATAAAAATCAGGATTAGGGATTTGAAAGGGGCCTGCCCAGCTGCAGGAAGGCTGCTCACACTCATTTCAAAATAAACCTCTCAGTGTATTTTAACTTTTCAATTAAGTCAGACAAGTTACAACAGGAACTTCTACACAGGACAGCAGAGAAGTTACTTTTTACAGGCTGAGCTACTTAATATACTCAATGTCAAGTGACATTTTGGGACTGTAATACCAGGGAAAAAGGTAAAATGCCTCCAAGCTAAACATTTCAGTATTTAAGGCAAAACTCAGAATTAAACCCCTGTCCTTACAGTGCACTGAAAGAGTCAAAGCAGGGCTCACCACAAAGGGATACTGAGCTGGTTTTACCCCCCACTGTTCAAAAGCACAAGGATTCAAGCAGTATTTCAATTAAAATGCCACTTACTTGATAAACTTGAGGAGCTGGGTGGTGATTTTTTTGGCAGCTCTGGCAATAGCACTCCCAGGCTCATTGAAGGTTCTGGCGTTGCTTTCAATGTATCTGACTTCCCAAACCAATGCTGAAATTCTCCTTCAAATTAGAAAATACTGCACTTTTAATATTAAAGAAAAGCTTAAAATCAGCAAAAATTGTATCTCTGTAATTTCTCTCCATCTTAGATTTAAATGTCCTCTGTTTTATGTCCTCTCAGAGCAGTCTCAAACTTTTCCTTCACATGAAAAACCTCAGGAAGCAAAACCAACAATGCACATCTTTAGCACTCATTTCCCAACTCATTATTGATAATTCATCCTCAGACAGATTGTGATATAAACTCAGTGAATTCAGCTGGCCAAGTAAGCACTAGCATTTGTTACCCCTAAATCATAAAATGTCACTGAAATCACCCCAAGGACTCTGGATTTCCTGGCATCTTTTAAAACATAAGCATTTTTAAAAAGCTTACATTTGACTCATTCAAAAGGAGGGGGAAGAGTATAATTTAATCACTACTCTAAATTATCTCATTTCTTCTGGAAATATCAAAAGCTGCTTGTTACAAAGCCTTGAGAAATAGAACACAAGTTGAGTCATATCTGAGGAACTTTTAATTAATAAATACAAAGCACAAACAATTAAAAAGGAGTGACAAGAGCTTTGCCCAATTACATTTTTAAAGACATTCCAGCTGTGATGTCCCTTTCTATTTTCCCTTTAAGATCTTGCTTTGAGGCCAACTGACCACTGAAAACAGTGCCCCCAAAATGAGAGATTTGAGAACCTGCTACAAATTGAAATTATAACTTGATAGAAATGAGCTGCCACAAAGATGTAATTTCATTTTTACAATTAATTTTCCCAATTCCTTATACCTGTGAAGCAGAGATACCCCAAGACTGCAGCTCTTCACCTACAGAATTTCCAATTATTTCCCAAGACATTTTTTCCATCTTATATAGGAGGAAAATCACTACACACTGAATGCAGGTCCAGATAAAGAATGTGCTGTAAATTATTTTCAAGCTATGGTTGACCAGCACATCCAGCAAACCAGAAGGAAAAATGTAATGATGACAAAGTTCTTTCTCTTCTCTAAGTTTTTATCATTTAAAATGCTGCTGTTAATATTCAACACACCATCAACTTGTATTTAAGCTCATTTCTGAAAACACCAAGAGTTTAACCTTCATCAAGTTCAAAGCAGCACCTCAAAATCTGAAATGTCATCAGCACTGAAGTGACTTCAGGGAGTTCTTTCATACTTGGTGATTTCAACCAGTGGATTTCTCAAATAAGGAATGCCAGGGGTTACTGTGATTCTGAGAGCACTCAGGTGAGTGTGTGCCTGTTTCCCTGGCTCACTGTGATCCTGAGAGCAGTGCCAGGTGAGTGTGTGACTGTTCCTCTGGCTCACTGTGATTCAGGGAGCAGTGCCAGGTGAGTGTGTGCCTGTTCCTCTGGCTCACTGTGATTCAGGGAGCAGTGCCAGGTGAGTGTGTGCCTGTTCCCCTGGCTCACTGTGATTCAGGGAGCAGTGCCAGGTGGGTTTGTGCCTGTTCCCCTGGCTCACTGTGATTC
>VZTB01003542.1:31896-60984 GCA_013397245.1 Thryothorus ludovicianus
CCTGTTCCCCTGCTTCACGGTAAGCCGGGGAGCATGCCCAGGTGGTTTGTGCCTGTTCCCCTGGCAGCACTGACCTGTAGAACCTGTTGGCCAGGCGGGTGCGGATGGTGTTCAGGTCCGTGGGGTACGCCACCACCGTGCAGTATTTGGGGTACGTGCACAGATCCACTGGGCCAGCAAAAGCTGCTGAGATGTCTGCAGAGAAACAGCAAGAACAGCAAAATGTAACTGTCTGACCTCATTTTCAGCCTGAAGGAGCTGACAGGAAAGACACAGAGATAATTTCAAAGGGATGAAGGGATGGGACACAGGGAATGGCTTCCCAGTGCCAGAGGGCAGGACTGGGTGGGATTTTGGGAATTAGGAATTGTTCCCTGTGAGAGTGGGCAGGGGCTGGCACAGGGTGCCCAGAGCAGCTGTGGCTGCCCCTGGATCCCTGGCAGTGTCCCAGGCCAGGCTGGACATTGGGGCTGGAGCAGCCTGGGACAGTGGGAGGTGTCCCAGGAATAAATGATCTTTAAGGTCCCCTCCAACCCAAATCACTCTGTGACTGTGATTTGATGACTTTGCCAGAACTTTTCATCACAAAGGCCAGGAACATGAGGCAGCCTGGGACAGTGAAAAGTGTCCCTGCCCATGGCAGGAACTGGACTGGCTTTCAGGTCCCTCCCAACCCAAGCCACTCTGGGATTCCATTTCAAAGCCTGCAGGTTCCTGACAAGTGAGCTGGGTTATAAAACCAGGGATGTATAAAATCATAAAGATCTCAGTACAAAGAACTGCACAGACAAACACCTCCTCATTGTACCACAGGGAGCTTTTAGAGGATGCCATGGATATTCCAAGCTTTGTTTATAAATGTAACATGAGGAGAAAAGCACCTGAAGCTCAGCTCACACTCACCAAGAGTCATGAGCTGATCAATGCCACGGATAATCCGTTCACAGGCCTCATCACGGGACTTCATCCCCCACTCCCCCTCCTGGGGTTTGTACAGGAGCTTCTCCACCTCTTCCAAAGTCACAGACACACTTGCTCCCAATTCTTCAGGCTGGTCAACTGAAGAGAGCAAATTGGGGAAGGAGTAGGAACAAGATAAATTTTTGAGCACTCACAGTTATGACATAATTGTATGCTTGCAAATGACAAACAAATCCTTGCCTTGAAGTAGAGTTTAAGGATGTGGGAAAAAAATTACACAAAATGGATACAAACAGCAAAACGTTTTAAATTCTGTTCTTCTGCAATTTTAAATTATTATCTTTTTGACATCTTACTCAGTAACTACTTTCTCAGTATCTCCCAAACTTTCCTCCCTCCTCCCAGCTGGTACTGCCAAGTACTGGAAAAGTGAAATATTAAGACAAACTACAAGTATTACTCTTTTATTTACAGATAACCTGGATTTGACCAGCAGACTTCATAAATTGTTGGTTTTAAACTATGTGCAGTAAAGATTTGCTGACTGGAAATGATTTATTTATATTCTTCTTGCACTCCATTGTATTACAGTATGCTACAACAAATTCCTAGTTTGAAATTTGAGGTGTTTTTTGAAACCTGGCATTTGGAAGTAGAAGGTTCACAGCTACACATTTAAAATATTTTTTTCAAAATTGCTCTGGAGGATGCAAATGGAAAAAAATATAGGTATATTCAAATTATTTCACTAAATCTGAATTAAGACTGTCTTTAAAACAGGAATCTCCTCAGGTCCAATATCTGCATGAAACAAGGGAACTGGAAAGAGGGAGAAGCACCTTAAGCTGTTTTATTAAAGGGTTTCTACCCACCATTATCAGGGACTGGTTCCATGTCCCATGGGCTCAGCTTTTCAATTTCACCATTGTCCCACCTGATTCGACAAGTAAAAAATAAATTAAAAAATTATTTAAAGTTACCTTGACTCAGAAGTGTTCCCTCCGAGCACATTTAAATCCCAGCTTTTAAATAACCACATTTAAATTACAGCTATTTGTAGGTATTGACAAAATACACTGTAAAAACATGGATGTAAACAAGGCATTGGTTTGCAATCAGCAAAAAGGAAACGTTTTTCATCATCAGTTTCAGATTAAAATTCTGCTCCTGATTTTGGCTCTATGCAACTTACCCAATACATAAATCAATTTTACAGAGCTTATATCAAGAAGATGAAGAAGAAAAATAAGCTGTGCATTTAGAAAAGTTGAGATAACATCAAGGGAAAGATTTGAGAAAAACACAGGAAAGGATTTTTCTTGCTGATCACAGCAGGAGTTGTGCAAGTCCATGGATTAAGGGAGAACAGAAGTGAGGAATTTCATATGCTAGCATGAAAATTTATGGGGCAGAGGACACGAAGACAAAGAATAAATAGAAAATGAAGAAACTGAAGTTAATTAAGGTCCAAGACAAAGCAAAAACAACACAAGTGTTATTGATAGACCTGGATATTCACTCTGATATTGAATTATGAAGTGTGAACATCATTCTGAGATCTCTCCAAACCCCACCACGTTTGGCAGATTTTTACATGTTTTTAAAAACACATAAAATACCCATTTGCTATTTTCAATGTAAGAAATGTCTGACTGGATCAGCTTCACACCTCACTGGCCCAGAGAGGCAGAAGTTCCCTCACCAGATGCAGTGCTGGATCTTTCCTACAGCTGGGTGACTCCTTATGCTCCCAGTTTTATTTTTTTATTCCAAGCATATGGCAGAAACAAACAGATCAGAGTGCAGTTACCAATTTCCCTCCAGAGCTCTGCAGCTTTGCCAGCAGTTTCCTGTCAAGAGTTCTCCAAATTCCTTGGTCTGCTTCTGATGCCTTAATAAACTCAGATATTTGGTCTAATGCCTCCTGTGTATTTATTTCAAACTAACTGGAAATTGAAATGATCATGCCCAGAGTATTTTATAACTAAACCTCTGCTCTGGCAAGAGAACTTCTCCATTGTTTTGGATTTCCCAATGCCTTAGGAAAACTTGGATCATTCAGCCTCTTTGACTTTTATGAACTAAGGGTCCTAAAGGTTGATTTGTTCAGTTCTCCTCCCCAATTATTGTACAATATTTCACAAATGGATATTAATTCAAAATTCTGCATTTAAGGCTTAATCAAGAGTTTAGTACAGCTTAAGCCCCACTTAGTTCTGCTTAAGTTCCACTTGTCCAGGTAAAGCAATTTCATAATAAATTAATCTGCTTCTACACAAACACCCATTATTGTCTTGCCATTAAGATAACAAAAAAATGGAAAATTATCTTCAATTCATTTATTTTCCATACAACAGTAACAGCAATAAATTGCTGTAAGTGTGACAAAAAGAGCAAGAGACCCAGCAAAGGCACAAAACCTAAATCCAGCTGCCAAACACTCCAGATATTTTCATACACATCTTAGGATTCTGCTCTAGAAGAGCTGTTTGTGAGGCCAGGTAGAATAAAATCCTTTTGGAAAGGGATCTTAAGGAACTCAGCACTTTTTCCTTCAAAGTAGCTCTAGACTTTTCTGTTAAAGGCTAGTGCCTTTAAAAATACTGAAATATCCTTTAGGTCTTACAGGAGAAGGGAGCCCAGGAAACTGGCACCAAGCTTTTGTTCCTAACTGGAAACTTGATTTGGAACTGGTCAAGAAAAATCCAAAGCCTACCTGAACTTGGTCCTGAGGAACATTTGTGGTACACAACAAAACAAATGGAATGGATGGGAACAGCCAAGAACTTCAATTTGGGAGTTACTTCCACGTTCCCACCACGNGTAGAATAAAATCCTTTTGGAAAGGGATCTTAAGGAACTCAGCACTTTTTCCTTCAAAGTAGCTCTAGACTTTTCTGTTAAAGGCTAGTGCCTTTAAAAATACTGAAATATCCTTTAGGTCTTACAGGAGAAGGGAGCCCAGGAAACTGGAATCAAGCTTTTGTTCCTAACTGGAAACTTGATTTGGAACTGGTCAAGAAAAATCCAAAGCCTACCTGAACTTGGTCCTAAGGAACATTTGAGGTACACAACAAAACACATGGAATGGATGGGATGTGAAAGGGAAGGGAACAGGCAAGAACTTCAATTTGGGAGTTACTTCCACCTTCCCACCAAGGAAAATCATTGAGAGAGCAGACAAGGAACCAACCATGTCACACAATGTTGGCAGTGTCACTGGACTGTCTGTCAGCTAGAAACTTTCCTTTCTTTGTAGTGAGCAACAGGTTCAAAAGCCTTTGAGTGACAAAGCAATTAAGAAGTCCCCCAACACTGAAACTGTGATTATTATGTGTTCTGTATAAGGCATGGGAACTATCTCTGGATATTCCTATGAAATAGGAATATTAAATGTTCACTGTTTATTCTCTTTACAGCCTTCCCTTGCTGGGGGAAACCAAACCAAGCAAAATCCCAGAATTATCCTTTCAGTGCCTAAAGAAGGCTGGACAGGGACCTTCACAAGGGCATGGACAAGGGGGAATGGCCTTAAGCTGTAGGAGGGAAGGGTTAGATTGGATACCAGGAAGGAATTCTTGGCTCTGGGGATGGTGAGGCACTGACACAAGTTGCCCAAAGAAGTTGTGGCTACCTCATCCCTGGAAGTGTCCAAGGCCAGGCTAGTTGGAGCTCTGAGTAACCTGGGATAGCAGAAAGGGTCCCTGCCCATGGCAGAGGTTTGGAACAAGACAATCTTTAAGGTCCCTTCCAACACAAACCATGCTGTGATTTTATTCCAGACAGCTTGGACAGGGCAGGACAAGGTCAATATCCTGAGTCTGAACACTGAAATCCAGAGATATCTTTGTTTACCATTCCCCTTCTTTGTGTGAAGGCCTTTGTTGATATGAAAAAGGGTGCACAATGTGAAAGACAAAGTGTGAGGACTTGAGGCATAAGGACCTTGATGCCAGCAACCACAGAGATTCAGCATCCCCAAATCAACTATCAGTGCAGTCCAGTAATCAGTGCTCACAGAAAACTGCCTTGCTTGCTAGACCTAGAATTAGTGCAGGAAATGTGAAGAGGTCAACAACTGCTTTTACCCTAGTACTTCTCATTAATAAGTTGCCACAAGTTATTACATATCCACACTGAGCTACAGCAGCAACTTCAAACCATTAAGAAGTGACAACACCAGGAGTAAAATAATTTAAGTGAACAACTTACACATACTCATAGCAATGAGGCAGTTGTGTGAGAGCAAAGGCACTCTAATAAGATTGGAAATAAAATTTTTTGTACTCACTTGACACTGTAACACTGGAAGTGACTGTCTGGATACTGAGGCTGGTAAGGTTCCTGACCCAGCACTGTCCCAAACCACCAGGCATCGTCAATAATGGAGCGGAACCTGTCGGCTGCAGCAAACACAGACACTCTGCTGAGAGAAGGATTTAACTCTCTGTGGCTGCCACAGGCCATCAGGAAAATTCCTGATAAATGTACTGCTTGATTTCTCTCCATAATTCAAGTTCTAGGCACACTGACATGTAAGTTTGTTAAGGGAACAGAACAGTCTGGATGTGTATTTTGGTGACTGTATTTACACCTACTGTGGTCCTTCCAAGGTTCAAAATTCTGACTCTTGCCTACCAGAGAACCCTCTGACCCTACAAACAGCACATGCAGCAACTAGCCAAGGACATATTTGTGATTTCAAAACTGTTCAGTCCACCACTCAGCAAACACTTACAGGCCTGCCAGTTCCTCTGCCGGGCTTCGTCGTAGAACTGACGTAGGATGAGGAAGTCGATAACATCTGGCATGTCGTGGTATCTGGATAAAAAAAATCATCACTCACGTGTGCCTCAGGGCTTTGGGAAGGAGAAAAACCTATTCTTCAACACTTCTCAGGAAACTAAACCTGCACATACCTGATGGAAAATGATTTGTCTGTGTGTTTCCCAGTGGCGTGATCTATAAAGGCGAGCTTGAGGCAGCACAATGTGGGAGGACCGACTTCGTATCTAATGCCAACAATTTTGACCAATTCCTGATCCTACAGGTAAGAACAAACAGCTTCAGCAAGTTTTATCGTATGGATCATGCACAGAACTGTTAGTTTGACATGAATTAACCAACTGTACCCACATGCAAAATATTGAAATTAGATGTGAGATTTCAAAGGAAGGCAATCTGTCAGCCTTAGGATTTCAGCACAGGTATTTCATTTGGCTTCCCACAGAAAATTCTGAAGACAAGCTGATAATTGCACACACTTCCCCCACAGGGAAGTATCAGTAACCCCACGAATCCATGTTTTGCAAACAGAATAATACAACTCTTCAGTCCCAGGCCCTGTTACAAACCCAGAGAACCTTCAGTGCAGACCTACCCTAAGCACCACTTTTCTCCACGGTTCCTTGTGCGGATTCAGCTCATAAATGTTATTTCTTCTCACTGCTTCAATGTAAGCCTCGTGCCCTTGTCGGAAATAAATCACCTAAAAAACACCCCAAACAAGCCCAAACAGTGAAAGCTTTCCTGTGTTTAGCAATTACAATGATGACAAGCAGTGGAAGGTTTTAATCCATGCTCCTACCTCGTCCCCCATCTGAGGGACAAACGGGGACCTTCGGAGAGCGGTGTCTGTGATCCAGACTGGAGGGTGCCAGTCATAGGACAGCTCCAAGTTCAGTGGTTGTGCTGCAGCATCAGCCTTCACAAAATCAAACATAATGGACAGCAATTCTAAACAAATCATTCCATTTTGATTTGGCAGACAACAGCTTGACTTATAAAGGACTAATCGACAGCACTTCCAAACAGTATCAGCAGAATTCCTCCAAGGCTTTGCTTGGGTTTTAACTGCATTTGTAATTCTAATACCAAACATTCCTTTCCTATCTGGAGATTAGAGGGAGCAACTCATTGTTATGCAGGCCTTAGCAGAAGTTTTATAATTAAGATGAGAGTCTCAGTACCAAATTACAAATTAATCAGGCTGAAACTGTTTGATTCTACTTGGAAGAAAGTAAAGGGATAGAGAGAAAAATATACTTAATGTATCAAAATTACCCCAGGCTTAAAAAAAAAAAAAGAATCAGTTTGCTCCTTTATGAGAGAAAGCAACAGCAGTTACTGTAACTTAAGGTGGTTATTTAAATTAACTTAAAAAATTCAGTACCTTAAAATAGAGTAATTATTGTAACTTATAAAAAAATTAAAAATCCAACCTAAGTATAAATTGCTATGATCAATGCAGTGACTGTGTCCCTATGCATTAAAACAGGTAAAAAACCAGTTTAAATAAGTGATAGAGTCACAGGATGTTCTGGGTTGGAAGAGACCTCAAAGATCACCTTGTTCCATGCCCTGCCACAAGCAGGGACACCGTCCACTACCCCAGGCTGCTCCAAGCCCTGAACAATCTGGCCTTGGACATTTCCAGGGATGGGGCAGCCGCAACTTCTGTGGACAACACGTCCCAGTGCCTCACCACCCTCAGAGTCAAGAATTCCTCCCTAATCTAACCTAGCCCTGTCCTCCTTCAGTTTAAAGCCATCTCCCCTTGCTCTATCCCTTGGGAAAAGCCTGATGCTCTGTACTGATATTTATTAAACACGTCTCCCCTTAACACCATCAACCTTGAGAACCCTTTCCATTTGGAAAACGAAAGCCCTCTCACTTGGAATGCAGATTCTTCCCTACAAACCACAAATCCCTCACTCTGGGAATGATGTCGGATCAACTCCACGTACCCTGTGTGTGGTGACACAAAGATCCTTGGCTAATGGCAGTAAGAATTTTCATTAAATAATTCAGTTTTTAAAGACGAGACCGCCGAGAGCGAAACGAATCGACGCGTAGAAAAAACAAAAAAACAAAAAAAAGAAAACTGTACCTCCTCCTGCTTCTTCGGTTTGGGTTTTTTCCTCCTCTTCCTCCTTCTCCTCTTGGGAGGAGAGGATTTCTCAGCTGGCCCCTCGTCCTCGGAGGTGCTGCAGTACCTGAGCGCTTTCCTGCGCGCCGTGCGCACCGGCGGCTGCAGGTTGATCCCGGCGTCCGCGATCCAGTCCGAGTATCTGCTCGAGGAATCGCTGGGCACAGGGGGCACAACACAAACACACCAAGCTCTCACTGGCTGCACAAAGCTCAGCTCCCTCAGAAAAAACACCAGCACGTGGCAAAGTGTTGGTGAAAGCAACTTCAGGATCGTTTTGTTCTGTTGGAAGCATTCGCTTGAAGCTTAGCGGGGATTTTTGGGAGAATTCGGTAATTCGAAGCACATTTGTTTAAACAGCTGAAGTCTGGTAAATTTTAAAATCTGTAATTTTATTCAAGAAAGTTGTGCAATGGAATTCTGGACTAACTGGGAGCCCTCCCTAAGGGACACGTGAACCAAATGATGCTTAAATTCTTTACTCTTATCCAAATCTCAGCTACACAGCCACATTCTCTCTGAGTATTTTTTTATTCTACAGAACAGCACTACAGAATTCTATAAGAATATTTAAAATAGCCACAATGAAGTCATTAAAAACTTACCTATAACAGTTCTACATAAGACTAGAAACTTATAAAAACTCAGGTATTTCCAAATTTTTTTACGAGAATGGGAAAAAACAAAAAAAACCCAAAAAAAAACAAAAAAAAAATCCCCTAATTAAATTGGGAAAAAAATTTCCCAAGCAAAATCCTTCATGCCTCCAAAATCAGACCAAAACACACTTTAGAAATATTCCAGACTCTCATCTCTCTTTGCCACATGGCAAAAACAGCTGAGGGACTTGGAGTTATGTTAAAAAATAGAAATGTTTTGGTGAAATGGAAGAGTAAATAACAATACAATGTGTCACTGGAGTTTATGAATTCTACTTTCTATGATTATTATTATCATATGATCACATCTGAAGCACAACAGGGCTTTCACACAATTCTTAATTTGTCAAAATTCAAGTAAAACTCATTATGGGATGTTTTTTCACTTTACCTAGAACTATTACTGTTGCTTTTCTTGTCACTTCTCCACTCTTCCTCTTCATCAGATGAACCAGAGCCCTCACTTTCTTCAGCTTCCTAAATTTAAAAACACACACACACAAGCCAAGCCCATGTTTTAAGGGGCTGAAACTTAAAAACACGTTGTCCATATTACCAAATTTAAAAGAAGCTTGGTAAAAAGTTGTTAAAATTGAAATCAAATTAATAAGGTCATGTAAAGTACATAATAAAATCTGACTGACAGGGAAGAATTTACATTACAAAAAGGAATAGATCAAGAGAAACAATCACATCTTCTCTCCACACACAACCAGGGGATATTCTGGCACTGCTATGATTTTTTTTTTCATTAGTTATGCAAGTTGGAATCAGGGGAGGTTTTTTTCCCCCTCTCCTTTTAGGATCAATTGATTGACCAAGTACTAACTGAAATACCCGTGCATGTATTTGAATGCAACACTAGAAACACCAAAATACATCATGACTTTACTAATTTCTTGGTTCTGCTCATCAATTATTTGCATTAATATAATGTTTTCAATGTGTTTTTCATAACTGACTCAGTATGATGCATGGCTCATGAGTCAAGTTGTATTTTGTCAAAAAAAAAAAAATAGAAAAACCCTATGAGATCTCAATTGTAGCTTCAAGTGTTTGAGTTAGTCCAGCTGATTGTCATTTTCAGAGTAACAAAGCTGAGAGTCTTCTCACTAAAACCTGCTCATACTCTGCATAGATGATACACTACAATATCAAAGTTCAATACTCACTGAACTTTACATTCCATTTAAGGGATTTATTATTTTTAGCCAGCCTGAAATTCTTTATGAAGAGGCAAAAGGAGAATCAATTTCCAAGGAATAGCACTCCTCATCTTGCTTGTAAGATTTCCTGATCTCCTGAACATGTTCCCTTTTGTTCACTGCTCTTTATTAATAAAGTGATTGCCTCAACAAGTCTGAGCTCCTCTGTTCCTTCCACTTCTCCCTCTCCCAGTTCAAAACCATTTCCTTGTGAGCAAGGCCAAGACAAGGGCAGTCCAAGCAGTGCTATCACCCATCTACAGTTTGCTAACACATCAGACACAAATAAAAAGCTCCTGCTACCCACAAAGTCCTGTGTCACCTCAGGCCAAGAGGAACAGACTCTGTGGAAGAACCACATCAGCAAGAACCTTCAAAATTTCCATAGAAAAAACATTAAAACACATCTAAACTCCAAATGTCACCTGAAGCCAACCAATTGTTCATCAGATTTTTGCCTTGGGCTGTGGATTTGGTTTAGAAAGATTCTCAGCAAAACGAGTTCAGCCATTTCTAAACTGACAGGAAACACTGTCTTTATTAAAGCAACAAAGCAGGTTTGAGAAGTGCTAACAATGCTAATGATTTAGGAAATACTTTCTCCAGAAAAAGAAGGGGTTGGGGGGCTTTGTTTAACAGAGAAAAGGCACATCTACATGAAACTCCATTTACTGAGCAACTCAGGCTCAGGCCAAACTCAGAAGAGAGCTCACCTGCTCTATGAGGCCAAGGCAGTTGTCCCTCTCCTCCTCAGAAGATTCCAGCTGCTCGATGTTTTTCCGTGTTCTGTAGCTGGAATATTTCCGTCTGTGCAGCCGACGTTTTGATTGGATTAATGAAGACTCAGAGTCACTCTAATTCATAAAGAAGGGAAAGAACAGGAGTTAAAGAAAAATATTTATGTGGCAAATTTTTATGGGTGGCTCAAAGCACTGCTGAATGCAAACACTGAAACAGTCTCATCACAGCACAGCCTGCTGCTGTTAAAACTCCCTTTCACAAGAGATCATTTTCACATAAGCCCAAAGTTTAAAATTTGCTGCTCCAAATTTAAGATTTATTAGCTGTTCTAAGGAATTGCTCTTTACAAACTACTGTGACAGCCCCATTCATATCACCTGATAAATGTATTTACAGACTCAAGACATTAATTGTCAACAATGTGCAATAATAAAAGCAGGGAATGGTGTGGGCTGGAAGGGATCTTAAAATCATCTTGTTTCAACCCCCAACTCCCCTCAGTAAAGGGGATTTGCAGTAAAATTCTTGTGTCCAATTTTTTTATACTCTATGACACATCAAATCAGGTAACAAGCTTCTAAATAACCAATGTTTCCTTCTTGCCAACCTCTCCCACAAAACAGGCAATGAAAAAAGCACTTGAAAGAAGGGAAGTCTGAAGAAGTTTCCACACACACAAAACTTTGTTATCAAAAGTAAAATGACAAGGAACAGCAATATAACCTGTGATTGCTCAGGGACAGGACCTTGAATGCTCTCAGTGCTTTAGCAGGACTTGCAGCAGCTGTGGAACTGCAAGCCTGAAAGCCATCCTGCCTTTAAAAATTACTGCCAAATACCTCACATAGAAGCAGGCAAGATTAAAAGCAAAAGAATCCCAGGTATCCATAAAAATAAATCAAACCTTGTGCTGCAATAATTGGGAGCTGAATCATCAGGGTCCTTGGAAGACCACACCAGAAAGCTCTGCCTTCATTTTCTACACCACCACCTGTCCTTGGGCACAGAATGCTCACTTTCCCAGAAGCTGCCACGTACCTTTTCCAGTGACTCAAATGACTTTTTATTCTCTGTTGCATAAAGATCTCTCTCTTCTTCTCCTTTTGCAATCCGATATTCTTCCTGTTTCCTACAAAAAAACCATGAAAATCTCATTCTACACCTGTTTTGACAGTGCTGGTCTCTTTAAGGGATCTTACTCACACCCAAATCCATTTTTAAATTCAGATGTTACTGTCGCTCAATTAACTCTAAACCATTTTATCATTTCCAGGTAAGAGTAAAAAATATGGATGCTAAAGAAGTCTTCCTTCCAAACATCAAAATACAATCCACGTCTTCAACCTCATTTTTAATTCACATTTTTCTGTTTGAAATCATTCTACCTCCCAACACTGGGAATGCTTCTTAAAACCTTCAGAGATGTGGCAGCACCTATGGTTGTGGCTTTAAAAAGAGATATTTAGCTCCTAATTGTCCCTTTCACAGATGAATACAGATAGAACTTCTGAAAGCAACTGGTTTAGCATTTCAAGGGGTTACTGTTCATCACTTCCAAAAGTCTCACAGAGAGCACAATCCCACCCAACTCTTCCATGGAAAAGAATTCAACCTGTATCTTCTATTTTGGAGAAAGCAAGAATCTAGGTGACCTAACTGGCCTGGAGATGACCTAAAATACTGAAAAAGGGGAGAATGATTCAAATGGACAACTTCCCATTCTTCTCACTGAACGGACCTTACAATTATGAGTTTTTAGCACATCTGCCCACAATGCTGAACTATTCCAACAGCATCCATTCTACCTTTGGTGTAACAGCACTCAATTTAGATAAACCAAGCTGCTGTGCTGTCCTTAGTGCTGCCTGTGATGCTTTAAGTGGTGGCTTTCATATTTTTCAGATTCTGTGCAGCATTAGTGTGTAACTCTGAATTTGATATAGAATGCTAGCTAGTTCTTTTCACATTTTGGTCAGACTAAACAATCCATCTGGGCCTGGAAACCAAGGTCACACCAGCTGCCTCAGGCCCTGAGAAGCACAAACAAAAGTGAACTGGGGGGAGAAGCAAAGCAGCAGGATACAACTTCATTACCTGAAGGTATAATTGGAGAATTATATGGTATGCAAACAGATCAAACTTCTGCCTGAAAAACTCGTGACCATCACCCACCTTGTGTGCAGCAAACTCCCGCACTGCCCAAGGTGTATTCTAACAAATCCCCACTTTAACTCTGCCTGGCCTCTCCAGACACCCCCTGCAGGCTGCTGACACACCTGAGCAGGCTGGGGGGGATCTCGGGCACCACCACCCTGCGCCTCCAGGCCTGCAGGTCCCTCTCTGTGGCCATCTGGCTGCGAGGAGCGTTCTGGTGCATCTGCCGCACGCCCTCCACCTGCCCGCTGCGCCGCAGCCCGATGTTGGGAGGGGACTGGATGTCCAAACTCGGCCTCCTGAAAGCTGAAACACACAAATCAAAACGGGTTTGCCAAGCTGCAGGCAGCTGGGAGATCCTCGGTTCTTGCTACGAGGTGAAAAAGAGGAATAAAGGCTGGATTTTTATCTTTAAGTCCATGATTTGTGGCCTTCGGGGGTTGCGTGGCTTGTGGAAAACACAGAGATTGCACACAGGATTTTTAAACTGGTTATTTCTGCTATTATTTTCATTTAGGTTGAAAAAGACCTCCAAAATCCAGCATCTGACCAATGACCACCTTGTCAGCCACACCAGACACTGAGTGCCACATTCCAGTGGCTTCCCAAACACCTCCCAGTGAAAGGAATTGTGGCTGACAGAAGGTATCGACCTTCTGAACTATTTCAGACAGCTCTGAGGCCAGTGAGGCTCTAAAAAGCACTTTTCCTACAGCTGAGCACATATAATTAAATATATAATTATGAAATAAACACGTATTTTTCATCTATATCATATAATTACATAATTAAAATGACAAAGACACAGCTTAGGAAAGTGCCTCGTTTAAATCTGTAAAGAAGGGACAGGGAAAACCAGTTTGAAAAATAGCACAATACTTACTTTGCAAAAGTCAGAAAATAACTTATATTGGCAAACATTTGCAAAAAATTCTACTGTATATATTTTGAATGTTATTAATGACCTTTTCCCTTTACAGTGGGAGGCTTTGTAATTTAATCACAGGAGCAGCAATGTTTTAATGAATAAAAATAATCAGGTATCACAATGTTAAAGGAATCTCAGTCCCCAAACCTACACTGAAGTTAAAACACAGCACAACAGAATGGAGACAGAACAATTACTGAAGAATTTATGAGCAGCCCTAACCTCTCCTGGGTGTTCCCTCCCCATTTTGGGGGCCACTTGGAGCAGATTCTTGATCAGCTCCAGTTCTCTGATCCTGCTCCAGCTGCAGCTGTCTGATCATCCCATCCAGAATGCTGGGCTCCAAGCCTGGCTCATCCTGGTCAACTGTCTGCTGGCCAATCACCTGCTCAACAACTTCTCCATCACCTTTCAAGTGGAAAACAGAGCAAATTAATTCAGTCATGCCAATTATTTATTCCAAGTAAGATATTTATGGAATGTACAATCAAGTGGCTTGTGAACATCACTGCCCACAGAAAAAAACTGCAACATCCATTTGAATAACTGATTTTTTGTATTCACTGTGGGACCTTCCAGCATCATTAGTGAACATAAATACAAAATATCAAGTGAAAAAAAAAAATGTTATTTTTAAATTGCTGATGTCCCCTTGAACCAGTGCATAACCTACTTCTGAACGCAGAGCTTTAGTGATATTCTTACTTGTTGCTACATATCCAAGCTGAGGAATCAAATGCTCATCTGCACAATTCTCTCTTCCTGGCACCAATCTTTGATATTTTGTTGGATGAGGGTTCCCATCCACATCCACTAAGAAGGGAGGGGGCATGAGGTGAGGGGCCTGCTGAGTCTGCTCATCCAGCACGTAGTTGTTGGAGTCTCGGATCAGCGGCCGGTAGTCAGTGTGGAAGAACATCTGATCAGGAATCTGAAAAGGACATTTTATTTCTGTGTTAGCAGTTTGGAAAAAAAAAAATGCTAAAGAAACAAGAACAAGCACTAAAGTCTCTAAAATCTACTATTAGAAGATTTATGTGCAAATTAATCTGGATGGGTGCTCCAACTTTCTGCAGTGCTTTTGCAGGCAACAAAATTCCTTCAGAAAACAAAAAGCTGAGGTAACTTGATGCAAAAGTACTGGTTTACACTTAAAAATATTTATCTCTCATTCTGCATTTTTCCCTGCAATCATCAGAATCACAGAATATTCAGAGCTGGAAGGGATCCACAAGGATCCCCAAGTCCAACTCATGAGCAGCCTCTAAGTTTCCTTGCAAGGAAATCTTTGGCTAAAGCTCAACATCAGCTCTCAAAGTAAAGTTTTCCTAATCATGATTTCTTTCTTAATCTATATCCACCTGAAGATTTTTTCTACAACTGAAAGTCTGCTGAGTCCATGAGGCTGAAGGAAGAGGGTTACATAACTATGAGATCAGACAGAAGATTTGCTTCCAGAGATGGGAAAGATGAGGGGAACAAGTTTCAGTTTCAGCTGAGAACACAGAGCAAGGGAAAAATAATTATTTAAAATGACACACATGGAACTAGCACTACAACCTGAAAGGAAGGGAAGAAAAGAAAAAATGTGTATTTATCAAAACCAAAAGGCTGATAAATTCAAAACGTTAGGATAGGATAAATTCAGATATTTAACCTACTCACATTTTTCTAGTATTTCAAAATCCAGTGTTGGATCAGTAATTTATTTTTGCTTAATTAAATCAACTAGAGTGAATTTGAGTTTGAGTGAGGAAAGGCCTAAAGAACTGCAAGACAAACCAGCAGGAATTAGAAACAGAAGCATTTTTGAGGTTGAACAATTAACATGAATTAGCTGTCTCCAAGATGAAAATGTATTCCAGGAACATTCTTGGGAGCTACTCCCATGGGAATGTTAAAACACTGGATTTCTTCTGCTGTGCCAGGCTCATATAAGACAATTTACAGACACCAAGGAATCCATTATATTTATATCCTCTAACCACACAAATTATTTTTTTACATATGAACTTTTAAATTAATCAATGCAATAATGTAACTTGAGTTAGAAATTCAATACAGAGATCTGATACAAAGCTGAATTTACCTTTTCATAAGGCCTGCTACAGCCAAAGCCAAATATCAGCAGATGCCCATGAGAATCTGTGCATGCAAAATGCTGCCCATCTGGTGAAAATTTACAGTCAAAAACAGCTCCATGGCCCTGGCCTTCAATCTGGATTGAAGGAAAAAAATTTCAAGATTATTTAATCATTTTTTCAGAATAAACCATAAGCATCCAAAATTACTTTATCAAAAGCCACCATGCATTTCCCTAAATACCTCCATTAAGGCAAAAATAATTTTGTTACTTCAGTATATATTTTTTTCCCCTTGAATCCAAGTCTTGAACCAATTCTAAAAGATGCACCAGAGGTTATACAAAATTACTGTTCAATGAATAAAATAAAGAAATAAACATATTTTTCTGAGGCTTTTTAGCTGTCAGCACACTGCTTGAAATAAACTGAAGCAAATAATTGATTTTGTTAAACAACTTTCTAGACAAACCTAGAGAATTTAAGAACTTAAAAATAAAAAAAAAGCTCTTTGCTGCTGACTGACCAGGGAAAAAGAGGATAAAAAATTTATATGAACATCAGATCAGAACTTAAGTCTCAGAGAAAAAAACTTATTTAAAGTAGTAATGAGGAGCTATGAAATGGAGCCCTCATGCACTGTGCCAATGGATATTAAGATAATTTTTAAGACTGTGGAAAATACAAATATCTGTCCATAAGTGTCTTGAAACAATGGCCTATAAGAGCCTTTTAGTTGAGCCTTAAAAGAGCCTTTTCCTCACCTCAGCTGAGGAAAACAATTAACATGAAGTGAACAGTAATCTTCAGTAACAGAGAGTGGAAAATCTGCAATAATCAGGAAATTCTAAAGTAAAAAGCTCTAAGGAAAAAAAAATATTTAATAAATTTAGCTGGTTAAGGTTTTTCTGTTTGGTTATTTTTTTCCCTTAAAGGTGCAGGGGTGTGAGTGCTGGTGGCAATTCCTCAAGCTGGCAGTGAACACCCTGCTGGGTCTGAAGAAGCCCTTACCATGTTAAAATAATGCTTAGTCTTGGTGCCCTTGGTGATGTCCCAGATGAAGATGTTGCCATCGTGACCTGCAGACAGCATTATCCTGCAATCAAAGGGATGGGTCTCCAGGACAAACACCTCATCTGCATGGCCCTGCAATTCAAATTGCACAGGGAAACAAGGAAAATCCACATCAGCAGGATATTCACAACAGGGCCCAAAGACTGTGCTGGTTCCTCTGGAAAATTAAACCCCAGGCAGCCACAAAGATTTGAACATTGCAAAGGTAAAAATTTTCTAGATTCAAGCAAGAGCTGTAGAAATATGAAGCTTTTGCCATGGATGGTGAATCATTCAATGGGCAAACTGCACAAAAATTTTATTTATTCTACATTTACTTGTTTTTTATTTAGGGGAAAGTCCAAAGCAGGAGGAAGCAGCAAACTTTGATTAAAAGAATTCCAAGCTGTACCATCCATACAGAGCTTTCAAGACTAATCAGCTCTAATTATAAATTCAGCATAACACTGCAATCCCAAGAAAATCTTCCAAAAGCAAGGAAAATTCCATACCACCAAGTCATGGAGCAACTGCCCTGTGCTGGAATTCCAAACTTTGAGCAGGTGATTATTCACAGCAGTAACAACATAGTTGTCATTCTGGTTCCAAGCTATCATGGTTACTTTAGGCTTCATGAATTTGTCTTCTTCTGCACAAGTGTCACTATTTTAAAAAAGTCAAACAAGACAGAGATTTATTTTATATTTTAATTAGTCCATTTCTATATCAAAATACAGTAACCAGTTCTCCTGGGTTAATAATCAGACAACAGAAACGAAGTGAAGAATTTGTGTTGAAACTTTTGTCTGCAAAATCCTTCATTTAAAGCAAATCTGGATTTTTAAATTTTGAAGGACTTGATAATGTCTTTCCCATTTGAGATGCAAGGCAAAAAGACTTTCCTTTTTCATGGAATCTTGGCTCCCCTACAATTAGAGTCCTAACATAAATCCTTTAAAATTTTGGACTTTTTACATTCAGCTTTTCCAACTAACTGATTCCCAAGCCAATGTCTACATTAGCTAAGCATTTTTCAATGAGTCCCAACAGAAATACAGCAAAGATAACATTTTGTTTTAACCTCAATCTATTTCCTTATTCTCTCCCCAAAATACATTTAGAGGATGCTGTAACACTGCCCCTCAGGTTTTTAGTCAAGCTAAGGAATAAGTTTTCCTTGAAACACCTTCCCATGGGATTCTCTTTACTGCACTTCCACCAGAGGCCTTTCTTACAAAGACTCTCAACTACACAGCCACAGTCAAATCTCAGATATTAATAATTCCTCCTTTGTAAAACCAGGTTTCTTTCATGGTCTTTTTCATCACAGGAAAAGCCTGAAATCACCCTCCAATCAAGTTGTGGACTCAAGGTTTGGCTTTTCATTTAATCACCTACCAATAATTTAATTTAAACCTCATTTAACCAATTCATTTCTGTTCAGTGTCTGTGAAGCTTCCTGAGCTTCTGTACTCCTGTAAATCATTCCCCCTTCAGGATTACCCAATACCACAAATACCCTGATTTTTATCTCTAATAACATTACTCAGCCTGAGTGCCACCAGCATTTCATTAATTCCCTTTTGTAAAAAGCAGAAAATGGGAATAGTCAGCAAGATCAGTCCTTGAGGAAAGCCACCTACTCCATGTCATAACCTCTCCTGCAAATAGGTCACCACCTACTTTACTTTTACTAATCTAAAAATATTTCTCCTGTGACACACCAGGTGTCAGACAAAAACCCAGATAGAGAACTTAAGATTCTTTCTGTTCACTTTTTTTTTTTTTTCCCCTGAAAAGAGGCAATAAAATTAATTTGGTACAGAGTACATTTGAGAGCTTAGGAATTTATAAAAGCACAGACTCAAACTCAGCAATTATTACACCACCAGAACACTCAAATTCACCCCCTCCCAAGACCACAGAACTCGACCAGAATGTTGCCCTCACTCTCACATTTGAGTAATTGAGTTTTTCAATCTTTCTGAAAAAAAAGGAACCCAGGGAATGAACAGTTCCCCTACCCCAGCAGTCGATCAGACATATCCAACAAAATGCTCCTCCACTCTGCCTGCTCGAAACGCCAGATCCGAGCTGTTCCATCCCTGCTGCCACTGATGAACCTGGACAAGCAGGAAAAATTCATTCATTCAGCTTCCAAAAATTTTGCTTTCAAGTTTGTTTAGAGTTATACACCACCACCACAACACGAATTTTGCAGTGGAGGATTGAGAGAAGGGAAATCTTCAGTTTGTGTTCAAGAGAATTCTTTCCATTCGCTTTCTTTCCAGAAAACCAGGAAAGTTTTTCTGAACTGGAAAACTGAATAAAGTTGTCAAAATAAGCAAGTTCCAAAGTTGAACTCAATTCACAAATTCATTTTCAACTCCTCCTCAGTAAAGGATTTTAATGTATTTTAAGTAATTGCAGTTTTAGATACTGAAGTAGATGCAAGGACAAGTCAGATGAAAATGTTCTATTTTATTTTTGACCATTTTCACTGCATTTTTCCTATTTCCTACACAATACTCAGGGAGGTTGAAAAGAAAGAAGAAGGAAAAGGAGATTTGTGAGGCCACAAACACACTACATTAAAAACTGGCAAAATACCTCCAGGTAAACAAAACCAGGCCAAAAATATCATCTAACACAGATCAACAGAAAGCTGGAACAGCTGAAGCTTAACTATGCTCCTGCATCAGTCCAAAATTTTCCTTCTGAGTTCTAAATAAGTAGATTTTTCTTACTGGGAACATCCAGTAATAAATTCTTAATTCCAAAATTATGTATTTTTTGTCCATATTTCAGCATCTTTCAACATACCTGTCCCCACCATTAGAAAACTGAATGCTGTCAACTTTGTCCTGTAAGAAAAAGCAGTTTGTTAGAAATTTTATTTTTTAAATAGGAAATATATTTTTTGACAATTCTGAGTTTAGTAAAACCTGAAATATGAAAAAATAAAATGTAATGTAATTTCTAAGTGTTTTAACTGCAAGTGCAAACACTTCCCAGAATTCACTAACCATTAATGTATTTAAAATGCATCTTTTAAAAACTACCTGAATTTAAAAAGAAGGATTAACAGATTAAATAACCTGGTTGACAACTGAATCATATTTAAATATATTTCCAATACCATGAGTTAACTACAGTGATGAGGAATCTGTTGTTCCTACTCCTACTTACACTTTCCTTAAAAAAATAAACAATTCTTCACTTTTATCACAATAAAAACTGCACTTTGTCTTAGAGTGGAAAAGTCTCCTCTACATAAAAAAAAAACAACACTGATCAATGCAACAAAATCAAAGTCAGATTTTGTTGTAGAGGAAACATTAATGCAAACACAATTAAAAGCATTGATAAAAATTCACTCAACATCACCTTGTGACTTCAATGCTGCTTCAAATGACTAATTAACTAATTACTGATTAACTAATTACTTACAGCATGACTTTCCAATTCTGCTATTTTCTCAGGTGTTTCAGAGCCAAAAAAATACATCCTGATGACATGGTCAGTGCTGCCAGTTGCTAAAAACATACCACCTGTAAAAATCAAGCAATAATTAACCTGCTGTGGAAGAAATTAAAACAAGTCACCACCATTTCTCAGAGGCCTGGTTTAAATAAAAAAAACCCCACAACTATTTGAAGAATGGCACATTTTTTTATGCTCTTCCACTGACACACATATGTGGAAGGAAATCCTTTTCTTGCCCCAGAAAGTGTTCTCAGCCACAGTAAAAATAAATTAATGGTACAGAGATTTTAAAATACATCATTAGGGCAACAGTGGAACTTTTGAACATTAAATTGCACAGAGAAGCCTTCAATGGTGGAGATAATCAGAATTATGTAGATGACTCTCACTGTAGTCTGTGCCTCATTTGTGCAAGTGAACTGCATCAAAATTAGGGTGAAATGTGAGTAAATCAGTCAAGTGAAGTACACCAGTACCAATATTTAGCTGTGGTGGCAGAAATTCCAAGATCTGCCTGTAAGTGCTGTCAAAAAAAAAAAAAAAACCCAAACCAAAGCAAAATGTCAAAACCACTCCCCCAACAAAAGCCAGGGCTCCATCCTGACAGTGTTAAGCCACACTTTGATTTGCTTTTTATTTCTGAAATTCACATGAACTGAGTGAAAGAAAACCACAAGGCAGGAGTGAAGCACATTAAAGATTCATTTCTGATCTTTAAGAGCACCCCTGGCATTCCTGCTGGCAGGAACCACTCCCACTGCTGGGGACTGTGGGATGTCACAGAACCCATTTTGCCAATCCTTGACACTGCACGAGGGGATTAAAGAAAAGTAAAAAAATCCAGTAAAGATGCACAGAAGCAGATATCAGGGACTTTTACTTCTGTGAAATCCCCAGTGGCTTCAGCAGTTTTTCACTGTTAGCTAAGGGAAGTCCCATGATTTAATTATGTCACAGCTGAGAGTGCACATCTGTGCCATTATTTCCCATAACTGCAAGTTTTGTCCATTTTAGAGCTGTCACAATCAAGTGTTACAAGAGAGGAGAGAAAAATCACAAGGCTGAACTCCAGCTGACTTACCCACACTGAAGGAAGAACAAAGCATCTGAACCCCTGGCCTGGGTTTCTCTGTGAACTTCACTGGCTTGGTGCTTAAAAAGAAAAGATATTTGAAACAGGCCACACCACCCAAAACTTGGCTTTTAGCAACATTTCAAAACACAAAGGGATGCTTCTTCAAACATGGATCATTTTATAGCAGCTACCATGATGTGGCACAACACCAGACACACACTCCAGAGCTCTTTTTGCTAGTAATTAATTTTTTTGGGTACAAAGAGTAACCACATACTGGACATTTCAAACTATCCTGAACATACATATCCTGCATGCAAGTTCTGTAAGAAACATCCTAAAACTACAGTACTGTTGGAAAACCACCACCACCAAGTTTTATTATGCTTTCCAACACATTTACATTTCCAGCCATTCCTGTTGTACTACATTTGTACTTTTAGTGAAGAAAGAAATTGATGTATTTCTCAACTCATCTCCCAAGTCAATGGGACAACATTAATTTGTAAAGGATCTAGCTGGTGATGGAGCTTTAAAATAATTATGGAATTCATGATTTGCACAGCATTTTTATAACCACAAAACCTCAGTGGAGTGAAAAGCACCTGAATTATTTTACTCAAGCCTAGGATGGCATAAAGATAAATCAGCAAACCATTCACATACTTGAATTTCATGGAATCTGTATCCCACTGCCAAAAGCAAACAGTTCCATCTGCCCCAGTGGAGACCATGTATCTCAGGGAGCCTTTCACCATGGGACTGAACTAGAGAGAAAAAGAAATCACACACAGAAACAGAGATTTAGGAATTGTCCATCAACTCCTCAAAAAGTTAATATAAATGATCAATTTGTTTTGGGTTTTTCACTTCAAACTGCTGGAGCAGTTGCTGGTAACTCATTTTTAGTGTTTACAAAATAATACCTCTTCTACTCTAAGAGAACTTTGTGGGCTGTGTTTCAATTGCTGTGTTAAAAAACCCAACTCCTTCATGGGGTTTGGGTTTGATATTTTCACTGACCACAATCATTCACTGAAAATCCTGTCAATGAATGAAACAATGAGGACAGCACACTGAAAAAAGGGAAGTTTAAATAGACACGTGTAGTTTAAAAATTAATTAAGCAGAGCGTGAGATATGAGACAGTTGGAATGTGTAACTTAGCATCATATGTAAAATTTCATAGGAATTTTGTGGGCATTCCTCAGCAACAGTTCTTTAAGACATGGATTTATTGCCTTGCACAGAGCTACCCTTCAGAAAACTTTACAGACACAACTTGTTGAAACTTTTCATCAAGTACCAACAGTGGAAAGTCATACAAATTGTACATATTGCAATTATGGCATTATTAAGTAAGCTTATTTTAAAAATCCACACACTACAATAAAAGAAGCACCACAAGAATTTAGGCATTAAAAACCAACCCAACTAAAAAATGCAATGAATGCCACAGAAAGTGCAGGTATGAAATTACTCTCTGAGGCAGCATTTTGGAGAAAAATGGAAAATTATTTATTTGTACTGAGTTCCACAAGCCACTCTTCACCCCTCAAGACAAGCTGTTGGTCTCAGTGGGAAACACCCCAAACCTGGATAATGAGCTACTAATTTCTGTGTTAATTGAGGAATTAAAGGCTAAAACCAGACTGAATCCAAAGGAACACCAGGAGCACATCATCTATCAAACCACTTTCAAATTTAAATACGTGTTACACCTTTGTCCTTCTGAAATAATCCCTATTTTTGAGATCAAAACAAATATGCACATCCCAGAAGTTGTAGGAGTAATATACTGGATCAGAGCAGATCAACACAAAATAGCAAATCAGTCTCCAGTAGGAGACAAAAGGAGGATGTGATATTTCCCAGAAATTCCCTTTTGTTCCAACAGCTCAAGTATTATAGGTAGTAATCTTTAAGTGAAAAAGAATTCCTGTCATTATCTCCAGTTAAATACTTAGGAATTCCAGAAAGACAAGGAATTCACTTGTTTCCAAGCAGGTTTATCCTGTGATCTGACATGAATATTTACACATTCAGATTTCACTTACTCCCATAAGCAGCCCCAGAGAAATAACTTCAGTTTTTCATATGCAGCAACACTTCAAAAGCCCCATCCCTACCTGCAGTGAGGTGATGGAGCCTGTGTGCCCATGGAGGACAGCAACTGGTGCACAAGTCCTCAGACACCACACCCTGATCATCTTGTCACAGCTGCCAGCTGCAATCATGGTGTTCTCATAGTTGACAGCCATGTCAGAAATCTCTGCTGAATGTCCTCTCAAGGTGGCAAACAATCTGCCATTGTGAGTGGACCAGATCTTCACCAGACAGTCATCTGAGCCCTAGAGAGAAATATTCATTAAGGACAGCTTCTGATGTGCTTCTGACCTTTAATTACAGCAAATTTGTTCCACTTAAGCACAACGAGGGAGCTCCATTTTACCAGCACTGATATTTATCTCCACAAGTTTTAGCACAACATCAATTTCCAAGCTCATTTCCTTGTATCATCTGAAATTATATTCAGAGTTGGGTGTATTTCATCAACTTACAGTAAATATCCTGTGGCCAGTCCTGTCAAATGCAACACAATAAACAGAAGAGAGATGGCCAAGGATCCTCCTGTGCATCTTGACATGCTGGTACATACTTCCTGGGAATGAAGTGCTGAACTTGGCATATCCAGTTAATTGCTTTGCTCGATGCACCTCCACTAGAACACAGAGCAATCACATCATGTTTCAAACACGTCTGTCTGAAAATACTAGGAGTCACTTTCAGGTTTCATCAAGTCAGGTTTTGTGGCNTTTCTGTCTGAAAAAGTTTATTCATTAATAGTAAAAATACTAGGAGTCACTTTCAGATTTCATCAAGTCAGGTTTTGTGGCAGCTGTCATTTTTTCTGGGTGTAAAAAAGGTATTTCAGATGTGCTCAGCAGCAGTGGGGAGAGGTGAGAGGAGCTTACCAAGATTTGGGGGGGTGCCATAGTTCACAGGCATTTCAGGGGGTCTGCCTCGATGAAGAGCAGCAAATGCAGAGCCCTTCCAAACAGTGTTCCTGCAATCTGCAAAAACAGTTTGAATTCATCATCAATATTTGTTAAAAATGCCAAGAGAGTTGCAGTTCCAAAACACAGCAAAGAGCTCACCTAGGCTGGTCTCAAACACAGGATTGAACCCACCAAAAAAACAGGCACCAACTGCCCCAAAACTTCTCACAAACAGGGAAGAGTTAAAGAGAAAAATCCATCTGATAGTAACAGAAGGAGAAAAAACCAACACAACCAACCACCAAACTTTGAAATTACTCCTAAATGATGGTATCTCTGCAGTTCACAACACAAAACTAAAATTTCAACTCATTTTTAACATTTTCCTGAATATTTATACAGGAATGTAATGAGTAGCTATTAATATGAAGTTACTTAATGAGATGATCTCAAGAACCTTTCAGTAACTAAAGGGGATTTACAAGAAAGCTGGAGAGGAATTTTTTCACAAAGGCTTGGAGAGAAAGGACAAGTGGGAATTGCCTCAAGCTGAAGGACAGGTTTAGATGGGATGTCAGGAAAAAATCCTTCCCTGTGAGGGGGGGCAGGGGCTGGCACAGGGTGCCCAGAGCAGCTGTGGCTGCCCCTGGATCCCTGGCAGTGCCCCAGGCCAGGCTGGACAGTGGGGACAGCCTGGGACAGTGGGAGGTGTCCCTGCCATGGCAGGGGTGGAATGGGATGAGCTTTAAGGTTCCTTCCAACCCAAACCATCCTGGGATTCCAAGAGTTCATTTCCCAAGTATCAGTTCTGCCTTTCTTCCTCACACTATTTCCCAAATCCTAACTCTGTACACATGACAATGTATCACAGCCATTTCAAACAAAGAACAGCTCCTACCTTTTGCTGTCCTGAGCAAGGATTGTCTCCCTGCCCCAAGCAAGGAATTCACTCTGGAAATGCTGGGTGGGATCTCCTTATCCAGGATAGGGCCAATACGTTTGCAAATTTGTAATAAATGATCTGGAGCCACATGTTTGTTGGACAGCACCTGACAGAAATTCAAGGTTTAAAAATAAGGATGGGACACCCAGAACAGATGAATCTAAAAGCATCAATATGCACAGGTATAGTCAATATTTTTTTTTTTAAAGTTCAACTTACAGAAAAAAATCAATTCTGTTAAGCTCTGATCTAGTAAAATTCAGTGAGTACTCTGCAAGCCAGGGAGAGCTGTAGTAGGAGTAACTGGAGTAAAGTTACTCACTGCACACCAGTATTTTATCACTGGAAGTTTGCAGGAATCAGCCCTGTGGCACCCACTTGTGAGTCACCCTACACTGAGTGTCTCTGCCCAATTCATCCAATTATTTGTATTAAAAATTAGAAATAAAATTCAAACCCTCAGAACTCAAGATCATGGAGAACGTGGTTGCAATCAAGCACAAGAATTTGTGCAGCAACTCCTTGTAGTTGTTCAGTGAACTGCAAACCAGCAGGGTTGAGTACAATCTCTCTGGAAACAGTTTCCTTGAAGAACCAGTACTACCCAGCCTAAGTCTGCCCTACTTCCTTAAACCAAAGGATCAAACCAGTCATCCCTACATTCAGGAATGATCCCACACTATCTGCATCAAGCAACCTAAAAAAAAAATACACCCCCACACACACTCAGATGTCTCAGGCAAGAACAGATGTGTGCGGGTTTGGATTATTTTCTCCCCCTTTTCTTTCTGGGAGGTTCAATCAAAAAAAAAATCCTTATTCTTTTATCAGGACAATCACAATAATGTAGAAGTTAAAGACACAAAGTAAGAGTTTAAGCAGCCTCGAGTAGAGCAAACCATCAGAATCCTAAACTGGAGCTGTTGGGAGGTCTGAGGCAGCTGGGATCAACAGTCCCACACTTCCTCCAGTGTGACCTGGCCATGAACAAACCAGTCAGCCCCAGCAGCCACTGCAGCTCCTGCAGCAGCCAGAGAATTCCCAGCCAATCCATGCAGGAGAGGCTCAGGGCCACACCAGCTCAGGTATGTGGCCTCTTGCCCAGGTGGCTGAGAGCACAGGCAGAACGAGCTGGTGCTGCTGATGCTGCTCCCTTGGCTGAGCCCAGTGTCCCAACAGGGCCCATCTGCTCAGCACAGGGAATAAAAACTCCACAGGCTGCCACAAAGTTGCCCAAATGCACTCTGAGCATTCAGAAGGTACAGCTTGAGTCACAGCCTTGCACTTGTTTTTAATAATAAAATCCAGGTATAAAGCTTGTGGAGCACAGTTTGTATTCCTGGCAGGGTGGGAGGTGATAACATCAGTAAAATAATTCCCACTACCCCACAGGCAAATTTATCCAAGCAATTCAGCCCATCGGATGCCTAAGGTTGATTGTAAGAAAACATATCTGGTAGCCCAAAGATTATTACAAAACACAGTTTGACATCATTTCTTTATCAATTTTGACTCTTGAATTGGTACAGAGCAGTAGCAGCCACAACATCCAGGACAGAAAGGTCAGCGTGCTTCCTGCCAAACACTAAAACCCTTTTTGTTTGCATGCCATCAGCAACAAGGATGTTTTCTAAATGCAACCCTTGCATACAAAACCTTACAATTCTTTTCTTTTTGGACGTAATTTCGCTGAGATTTTGGAAGGAACAGTTATTTTAAAGATTGGCAATTCCATGCTGAGCAAAGTGGAACAGAAATAATTACAGCACATGAGTGAATTTGTCTGTGGTCTCTGCAAATTCAGAGTGAGACCTGTGGGACAAGAGGTTCCCAGAGCCCCTCAAAAACCCCAAACTAAAACCCTGAGATTAATTTAGATATTCTGAAACAGTACTGCCCTGTGCAGAGATTTCCTTTAAATTGTGCAGGAAAAAAGAGGTGGAAGCAGCACACAGTTAAGAATTAGTTTGACCACTGTGTATGTAGAATAATCACAGTTAAAAAGCAGCCCTGAAATCAGAAAAATACACACATGGCCTCTCCAAATCTCCCTTTTTGTCAGAAGAAATGGGGCAAGAAACCAACAATGAAGCAACAAAAAAGCTCCTAACAATTCTTTTAAAGCTTAATCCTACTTTCATCTTGCCTAAATTCAAGTCAGAGCTTGAAAATATTCCTGTTTAGCAAGGCCAGGCTTCTTGGTGACTTCAAAAAACCGATCCAAAACCTTCCTTGCTCAACTGACCACAACAAGTAGAGGAAATGGAATCAAACTTATCATTTCAAGCAATACTTAAATAATTAAGAAAACGTTTCAAACAACACTTCATTCCTTCTATATGCAAATATGATCCTGAGATCTCTAAGTGCTTCACAAGAGGGAGTTCACTGCAACAATCAGTCAATTAACCTGGAATGCCTGAACCTTAGGTGGGAAAAAGCAAGGATAAACACCACTTTAAAGGAAACGCTATCAAATACAATAAAGCAGGATAAAAACCACACTGGGCAGGGCAGGCACCACCAGGCCACCAATCCCTGGCATTCAAACTCCTTGCCACGTAAGAAGCAGCAAAATGAACCCCCAAAACACAGCCCTGCCTTCTGTAAAAAAAACTCAGAACACACCACACCACCCGTGGAAGGGCAGAAAGTGAATTTGGTGGAGAGATCACCCCCATCCTTCCAGCACGTCAGAAACAAAGCCACGGCCAGCGAGGAGCCGGCGAGATGAGCACATTCACAGCCACCACAACCGCCAGCCCTCGGTTTCTGAACAGCGATTTCATTTCCTAATCTGTTGGAGGGGGGCTGAAAGAAACCAACCAGAAAATAAATACCGACAAATCACAACGTGCCTCACAACCTGGCCCCTGAAACTGGGAAATGAAACCTCGCTGTAGATTGGCTCCTGGCTGCATGTAGGCAGCGGCATGTACCACTGCACAACGCCAAGCTCCACCTCTGCTATGTAAACAATATCCTCAATTTAAACCAGCGCTTGTGTTTTTGTTAGTCTGATGTAAAGAAATTAAAGGCCCTTTTTAAAGTAAAGCCCGTGTTCAGAGCCAGAATGGTACTAGAAGGTGAAGATTTGGGCCTACTCTTAAAGGCAGATGGTCTAGCATCAATGTCATCACCGTAAATAAAAGGGGTTTTTTAAAAGAGAAAAGTCTCACCAATTCTTCGTAACTTCTATAATGCTCGTTTCCTTGCCAATCCAACCTTTTAGGAAGCAACTAAATAAAGAAAAAACAAACAAAAAAAAAATAAACCGTGAGGGGTTAAAGGGGAAAGGAGGGATTACAGACCACATCCAAAACAATGTGTGTTGAGGGGGGAAAAGTTGAGACAGCGGCAAAAACTTGAATGACTTGCAAAGGAAACTTTTGACTACAGCAAGATTTCATCAGAGCCCACACAGACCTGGTGCTGCTCCAGCTCCTGCACCAGCACCTGCAGAGGGAAGGGGAAAAACACAGAGTCAGGGCTAAGCCACGACTCGGCTCCTCCAGAGCGGGGGTCGCGGCTGCTCCCACCTCCCCCCGACCCTCCGCGGGCAGCGCGGGGACCCCGCGCCCCGGCGAGCCCCGGACTCACCTTCAGCGCTCTCCTGCAGGGCCCGGTGCTCAGGAACCGGGCGATGAGGAAGTAAAGCTCTGGAAGAGACACGGCAAGAGACACGGGGGATGAGCCGAGGGGGCGGCCGTGACCCATCCTGAGGGGGGGGCAGGAAGATGGCGGCACCGGCGGCGCCTCCTCACCCCGGCCCGCGGTGTTACCTGATTCAATGAGCGGCAGCGACGCACCGGAGCTGGAAGAGGCCGCAGGCTCGGCCATGGCGGGCTGAAGGCGGCGGGCCCGGCTCGGCACGGCGCTGTCAGCGCCTCCCCTCCCTCCCTCCCTCCCCTCACG